>VWPU01017700.1:17410-52523 GCA_013398955.1 Callaeas wilsoni | reverse complement strand
GACAGGGCGGGCAGAGGGGACAGCGTGGGCAGTGGGGACAGTGTGGGCAGTGGAGGCAGAGTGGGCAGAGGGGAAAGGGCAAGTAGAGGGGACAGGGCAAGCAAAGGGGACAGGGCAGGCAGAGGGGACAGGGCAGGACCTGAGTGAGGCTGCAGGGCAGGCACTGGGCACAGAGTGGGCAGAGGGCATGGGGCAGGCAGAGGAGACGAGGTGGGCAGTGGGCACGGAGCAGGACCTGGGTGAGGCTGCAGGGCAGGCAGTGGGCACAGGGCAAGCAGTGGGCACAGGGCGGGCAGAGGGCACAGGGCAAGCAAAGGAGGCAGGGTGGGCAGAGGGGACAGAGCAAGCACTGGGGACANCAGTGGGCACAGGGCAGGCAGTGGGCACAGCGTGGGCAGTGATCACAGGGCAGGCAGTGGGCACAAGGCGGGCAGAGGGCACAGGGCAGGCAGTGGGGACAGGGTGGGCAGTGGGCACAGGGCAGGCAGTGGGCACAGGGCAGGCAGTGGGCACAGGGTGGGCAGTGGGCACAGGGCAGGCAGTGGGCACAGCGTGGGCAGTGGGCACAGGGCAGGGCTCCAGCAGGGCCTGGCTGGCCAGGTGCAGGCTCGGGCTGCCAGCTGCGGAGCGGGAGCCGTCAGCTGGAGCATGCTGCTCCCCATTAATCATCTGGTGCAAATCTGGCCTTCAGCAGAGGGCCTGACAAGAGAGCCAGGATCTAATAAAACCCTGACAGACTGAAAGGGAGGCAGCCTCCTGCCTGTCTCGCTCCTTCACTTTGAAATGTGGGGTAAAGGCTGGGGGAGAACAAAGAGACACTGATGATTGATAACAACTTAATATCTCTGTGCAGCTTTATCAGGCTTTTTAACTAATGACTTAAGCAACTTCACCTCTACAAAATCAATCATCATGTCATAAAAGTCTGAAACACTACAAAATGAAGTGCCTGCCCCAGGGATATAGAGCATGTGTCATGTTTAAAGCGAACCTAATTCTTCTGGGGGTCCCTGGATGTTACTTTTTACTTTCATGTCCCTTGGAGATATTCAGAGATGGGGAGAGGCACAGCAGGAGAACCCAGAATGAGTGCCTTTCCTTAAAGAAACGATTCAAGTAATCCTGTCAGAGAAGTGAACTCAGGGATCTGAATAATGTAACCACAAACACCTCAGCAGGAGCAGCGCTGCAGCAATGGACCGGGATGGACAATACAGCCTGGTTCTTCCAAAGATGATCCATCTCCAGCAGAAAGGCAAACAAACCCCCCACACTACATCCTCCATCCTCACTGCAAGCACTTCACACTGGCTCTTCTTTTTAATTTTAACAATGTCTGGAAACCATCTGTTTTGGGCCACCATCCTCAAATACAGACAAGGGCAAGCAGGTGAAGACAAGCACGTGCAGTGCTTGCCAGGTACAGTGTGCCTGTTCAGGCAGAGGAGCAGAATCAAGGCTCTGCTTCTCCCACAGGTGCCTGTAGGTGCAGAGCACTCCTTGAACTTCACTGGGCACCTTCCCCGCCAGACTGCACTGCATCAAGCTCGTTTTGACATCAATGTATTACTCTGGGTGGCACTGAAAACATGATTTAGTCTTCATCACTCAAAGATATAGAATTGAAAGATGCTGAAGCCATCCATTTTTAAGAGGGAAATAACTAGGAAATTTAAAGAAAATGACTGATGGCAGGAAAGAGAAAGGTCCAATTAAAAATAAATAAATTCCCAATTTAGGACTTGGCAGCTCTTTTCCCTCTTAGCAGAAAGTGAAAAAAAAATTATACTATCCCCCTCCCTTCTGTACATAAATATGAAAACAAAAGCTACATTTAGCCTTGCATTCTCTGAAGCCTGTTCTTGCTGGCAGAAGAGCTGAGCAAGGGCTATGAGGAGCACATGGCCCTTCGCCTGCTCCTGTGCAGCTGCAGCTGTGTCACTGTTGCTGTCCTGCACCCATGAACCCGCTCACACCTTTCCTCCCCCTTTTGCCATTTAGGCAAAAAACGTTCTCCTAATTTAGGAAAAGGAAGCTTTTTCTCAAATTGGGTCAGACACCTAAAAGTGATCAAGGCTTAACTTCCTAAGCAACTTTAAAAAAAAAAAAAGGTCATATTCTCCTTCAAGCTTTTGTAACCCTTGACTGGGTATTTATGTGACAATGACTTCAGCTGCCAATTTCAATGTTTCACACAGCCAGGTGAGATCATGAGAGCTTTTCTCTATAGACAGGAGATATCTGTACAGTGCTTTGAGTTTTAAACTGTTTCTATTTCGATCCTGTTTGTAACCATACTAACCTTTAAACAGCAGGGCTCCTGCCAAGGATGAATTACTTGCCAGAATTTTTTTATTTTTAAAAAGCTCAAATCCGATACAAACCCTGGATTCTTTTTCTCCTGCTTTCATACAGTATATAATTCCAACCTCTCCCTGTTCATAAACTTTATAAGAACTGTGTTTAGACAAAATCTAAACTGGCATATTTTCCATACACTTAATGGAAATATTCCTAACTACTTCTGCAGGCAGCTGAAGACGTGCTTTTATCTTGCCATGAAGTCACAAAGTTTAATTTGCAACATCACAGTTGCTTCTATGGCAGCAGATGGTGACATCAAACACAGGATCATGACTTCACTGTAGGATCAAGAAGGATTAGCTTTGCACTGAGGAAGTTAAGATCTAATACAAACAAATAGCTACAACAATTGTGAAGAGAATTTACAGTGTGATGGTTTACTCCCTGAGTAAATGTTCTTCTTGTTTACTCCAGTACGAAAATCCCTTTAAATCAACCAGCTGTTTGTAAATTAAGCACAAATGGATTAGCTTTAAAACAAGCTCAAGGGTTTAAGATGGGGTTTGCACATGCACCCAGTTATGACTGCACTCAGGCCTATGACTTCCACCCACACTTAGAAAGAAAAGAGGCCAGAATTACAGCATCATTCCCTCACCGTAACCTCAAGGTCCTTCACCTGCCCTAAGCAGGTTATGAGTGCAGCATACCTGCATATAATTTTTACTGAAGCACTGGCTTTGAGCACTGCTTGTTACCCCTGAAATCCTTCTGGGGGCAGTTATTTAATTACCTGATATATTATCTGTCCTAAGATAATCCTTAAATGGATGAATTCCCTGGCCTTTCACCTTTCCATTACCAAAACAGGACCAAACAGAGGGGTCCCAGCTTGAAAGGCCCCTCTGGGGACATCTATTTATTACTAATGTCCCTAGCTAGAGCCAGCCCTGGGTGAGACAGCACGTGCAATCAAAGAACCAGCTTCCCCTGAGGGAAAATACAGAGATGGATCTTTCCGGGACACAGCTGAGTCTGATGGTGGGATATGGAAATCCACATTGTGCAGCTGTTGCAAGGACTCTCACAGGTGGGAGAAGGGACAAAAGCCTTAAAGCAGCAGCACAGGGGGAAGCTCCACTTTGGGAACTACCTTTAAAAAAACTGAACCAATTCTGTTCCTCTTTGCTGGGTTCCTGGGCGCAGGCCCTCAGCACACTGATTCTGCTACATCTGAAACCCGTGCGCTACACACACGCACTGGGGTGTGAACGTGCCCAGGTACTGACACACAATTTTTCACTGCAGTACATTCCAAGTGTTGCAACAGGTGGCATTTATCTTTCTGAGAGGTATCAGCAGGAATTCTGCCGGACCACAGCATCATCTGTGTCTCCACAGACTGTTTTGGCTCTGAAATGGTGCCAGCTTGGACAGCTTTGCTCTAAGTTGGGCGCTGTGAGTGTCCCCACCACCGCAGGGCCCTGCCTTGACAGAATCACCACCACAGGATATAAAGGTAACCTTTGATTCCACACCAAGTCACTCTCATGCCTCTTTGCTGAGCTGCCAACTAGGCTATGAAATTCTATCAGTGGAACTATCTGATAGTTCCACCATCAGAGTTTTCTTTTATATAGACACATCTATTAGACTACCAGTCCTGTTTCATAAAGCAGATTATGTTGATTAGCAGAGCCCTTAAGGAAGGAATGGTTTTGAGCAGTTCTCTCCAGAATTAAAGTCAGACAATAGCTGAAGCACACAGCAGGGCAGGAGAGTTCTTTTAAATCTCCCCATCCATTTCACAGGTTTGCAAGTGCCCTCTGTTATTGTTAGAGGACTCAGCAGGCTTTGTTGGACAATCCTTATCAGTGTTAGTAAGGATTAGCTTACAGAAAGGAACTTGCCTGGGTAAATACATTCATTTTGCACATGCACAATTAACATAAAATCAAAGCAGACCAGGAAAGCAATAGCATGAGGGGAACTGTGGAGACTGATGCAGTGGGATGCATTTGTTAGATTCACTTCCAGACACACTTAGTTTGTGGCAACAGATTTTTTGACCTTCTTCCACACGTACTTATGTGATAATGACAAATACTTCAGACTATGTTTGTCACCTCCACTCTCCTTTTCCTGTCGCATCTGAATTCCAACCAGCTTCCGCTGCGTTCCTATTAAGCCCAGCTCTTACCTCAGTAACACCATGAGATTCTGTCTCCTTCCCAAATACTTCTAAGAGGAAGTCAGAAGCTTTTCATTCCTAAAAACCTGTTGGCCAGAACTAAAAGCATCTTTACCTCAAAACAATTATCATTCAGTGAAAGAAAAGACTGACCACATAGAAAGGCAGAAAACCTACTACCTCAATGCTGCAGACCTTTGACAACCCATTTAAATTCTGTACCTCAGCAGCCAGAAACAAAGCATGGTGATAAAACACTCTCTCCCCTGCTCCTTGCCTGCTCAGCTATTAAACAGGGCGCTCACTCTCTGATATCCACAGCAGACTGCTCTGCCCAAAGAACTCGGCAATTCCTCTGCCAGTGATGGGCAGACCCACAAAGCAGAGCAATGCTTCCATCTAACACTGCCTTGGAGACCAGAAATATCAGAGAGACTCCAGAAGCATATGTGCTTCACTGGTGTGAAGGAAGAAAAGATGAGGAGATCTAAGTGTTTGGATCTTTTAGCATTTAGCCCAGTGTGGGGTTTGACACTGGCTAGAAGCCAGGCATCCGCAAAAAAACATTTACTCATTCTCCTCTGCTATAGTTGAGCAGAGGAGGAAGAAAGAAAAGACCAAAGGGGCTCATGAGTTGCGGTAAGGATCAGGAAGAAACACTTGAAGGGCAAAACAGGCTCAAAACTTGAAAGGTATAAAGGAAAAATTATTAACAAAGAGGATAATGAGAACGAAACCAAACCTTTAGAATGCCATTTTCCCCCCACCAGTCCTTCTTTCCTGCCCACCGACAGCGCAGAGAGACAAAACATGGGGTTTTTAGTCAGTTTGTCACTTCTAAAAATCTTTCTTCAGTTCACTTAGGGAGAGGAGTCTCTTCTGCTGTGCTGTGGAGTCTTCTTCATGGGAGACAGTTCTCTGTGAACTTTTTCAGCGTGGTTCTAATTTTCATGAGTAACAGTTCCGCCCGACCTGCTACAACGCGAGTCCCTCTCATGGGCAAAGCAGTCTTCCCACAGCTGTTTGGGTGGGTCATTTTAGTTCATGGGGTGTCGTCTTTTAAGGATGAGCTGTTTTAGTTTGGAAGCAGGGGTCTTCTTTCTCTGTCTCTGGAAGCAAGGGTCTTGTCTCTCTGTTCGAGTTCCCCACTAAATTACAGCTTCTCAGCATCCACGCGTTCCAGTGTGAGCGCTTTTTCTCACAGGCTGTGGGTGAATTCTGCATCCCCCCATGCACTTCATGAATTGCAGGGAAACAGTTTGTTGTATTACAGTCCTCATCACAGCTTGTAGAAGAACCTCAGCTCTGGTGCCCGGAGCACCTCCTCCTCTCTCCTTTGCACCGACCTTGGTGTTGCCATGTTGTTCTCCTCACGTGTCTCCACCTTTTCCTCTTCTCTGACTCGGGAGGGAACTGGTGTCCGTAGGTTCGTTTGGTCTCGAGTTCTTGCCTTGGGGTGATTCTATGACCATACTGTATTCCCCATCGCCTGCTTGATCTCTAGTGAACCTTTGAATTGCAAAAGGGGGGAGAGAGAAGCCGAGAGAACTCTTCAAAGCGGCCAGCTTGACCTTGCATCTAGAATGTTTGCATTCTTCTCCCTCCCAATCCGACAACTTTGGTTGGTTAGAAGAGTTTGCTCTCCAGCTTCTTCGGCTTTCAGCAGAGAAGGGACTGTGATCTGCCTCAGCGGCTTCTGTTCCTTTTTGGACTGTTTTTGGCTTGCTTGTCATTCCAGACCAGCTCCCATCTCCGGACCTGCTCGGCGGGACCCTCCAAGGGGATCGTCGGACCCTGCCTGGCCCGGCCCGGCCCAGCGTAGGACTGCAGGTGTGACCTACAGAAAGAACTCTAAAATCCATAGTCCTCTTTTAGGGGACAGGGGAAGGGGTTTCAATATCCTCTTGTGCCTCTTGACAGCGGGGGACTCTGTTAAATAAATAGATTTTTTCACTTTCACTCGAGAAATTATTTTCCTGAACCCATCAGAGTGGGGCTGCCGGGGCCTGCTTGCCTGGCAGGCAGGAGAGAGAGAGAGAGAGATAGACGCCCATTTTGGGTTGTTTCCTCCTGGATTTGTGTCCAAACCAGCACAGTTCATTCAATTGAAAAGCTCTTATAGAGTTCCGCAGCGCTGAAAGGTTGATCGTGTCCAGGCTCTGCATCGAGGAATTGCTGGCCATGCCCCTCGCTGCTGGGCACGTGGTCCCCGCCGGCACCACGCGGGCGGTGCCGGTGCCATTCAGTGCCTCTCTCCATGCGGGGCGCCAAAAAGGAGAAGCCGCTGCTGCCGGCCCTGCTCTGCTGTCTGCGGCACGGCTGGTCAAAAGCAGCTAAGCAAGTGAAGTTCATTGCCTCCAGCCTCGGCTGCGCCACCCTGCCCGTGCCGCCCCGGCCGTGTGGGCTCTCCCGGTGCCTACCCACCCCTCCGAGAGGAACGCACGTCTTTTTTCCTTCTTAAATATGTCATCACAGAGGCGTTGCTACCTTCTCTAATTGGGCCAGCCAATATGTCCACTGTCAGAGCCTTTAGGGATTGGCTCTGCTGGACACAGTAGGAGTTTCGAGGAGCTTCTCTCTCAGAAGCAGCCTCTGTGGCTTCTTCCGCCCCCACGAAAAGCCAGGTTGTGTTAAACTAACACACCCAGGCAATGGGAGGAACATGAACATCCACTGAGCACACTGTCAAGAGAAGCTGAAGACATCTACAGAAAGAGTCAACTCGCAGAAAAATATTTTGCAACGTCCGTGAGACCTAGAAGCATTAAAACTAATATATAAGTGTTCCCCAAATGATGAGCAGGTTCTGGGATGAGCTGTGTGCAGGAAATCCCAGTCCAATTCATCTCTAGGTCTGAAGAGGAGGAGGAGGATTGCTCCTTCCTCACCAAACAGAAAGGAAAAATGACGGCTCCTGCACAGAAAGGGAGAAGGGTTGAAGGACAAACTCTTCTGGGAGAGGTTTCAGAAGTACACACTAAAGCCCCTTCCTAACAGAAACCAGGCCTGAGCTGTTAGAGGAGAAAGTCTACATTTCACCCGTGAGGATGTTACTGATGAGGAATGGTCAGTTGCAGCATTGCTCTGGCTGTGTTTCAACATACACTCATGAAAATTATTAGGAGGGTTTGTGGCCGTTGATCTTGCTAAAAAGACATGCTTAAGATCCACTTTTTTTTTCTAAAATGGTTCTTAAAATGAATCAAGTGCCTGCGTTTGACCCAATTCTGCTCACTGTTCCCAAAAGAGCGATGTTGTTTCCGAGTCCTGACCAGCGGGTGAACCCAGTGCTGAGGCTCGATGGATCCACCTCGTACAACACTGTCTATTCAAGCATGACCTCCAGAGGCTCAGATCCCCATTCATATTTCATATTCCGCAGATGTTTTTCTCCCCACTTTTGCTGCCTGGTTTTAATGCACCACTGGTCTCTGTACAACCTCCACTTAAATGTATCTTACTTTTTGCTGTAAGCAAGCAACAAGGTGAAAAGCAAAACTGAAAGGCCTGACAGTCCCAGCTTCCCACTGACATACTCCCTTGTTTATGTCAAAAACCAGGGGCTGTAAGTGACAAGAAAGCAGCAGAGAGTGGAGAGTGCACAGCATCATTTAAAAGGCAGCAGGGACGTGAGAGCCTTCAGCAGGCCAGAGTTGACGTTTGTCAGGCTGGGAGGGTGGGATTGCATTAAGCTGCATTTCATTAAGAAAATACTCAGAAACTATTAAGGGGTCCCATGTGGCTGCTTCAGCACATTTAATTTAATGTCTTTCCTCTCCAGTGACCAATCCACCCCCCACTTTCTTACAAACGATGACTTGTGGGTCTTAACCTTACAAGTGAAGATACGTTTGACCCATTAGTTACCCTATTTAAAGGCTTTTGTTAACCTATAGTACAGAGCTCAAGTCATGGTTTTACACTGAGGCTCCAGATCACAGAGGCAGATGGTGTCATAAAATCACCTCCCCCTACCCTATTTATCCAACTTCTGTTCTGTAATCGACATTCATTCTTTATGCACCATTTTCAGGGCACCACGTTATCCCCACAGATCTGGAGCTGGGCAGTGGGTACCTGAAATGCTGGGCATGGGGAATGCCTTGGTCAGTGTGTGTGTTTGAAGCTGGTGCTGCTGGCCTATTTCTTGGGAAGAATGTCCCAAACGTCAAAACCCACACTCCAAAAGCCTCTTTGAATATGTAAAAACTCCACTGTTTGGGGAATTAGAAATTAAAAGGAATTAGAAAGTAAAAGACAGAAACTATTTCATCTTGATACTATGGTGCCTATGTCTGTTTTAATTTTTTAAGCTTCCTATTCTCATTTCCCAGATCCAGTTTTCCCGCTAAATGTATGTATTTTACCCTCCCAGAAAGAGCTGCAGGAAAGATAATGAACCATAACTCTGTTGGCTACAGAAGAGGATTTCCTATTAAGCTGCAAAGTTCACAACCTTCAAAATTCATCTCTTCGAGTCAAAAATGACTCAAAAATAAAGCCTGCAGACTTAAGGAATGGAGAAAAACAATCCAAACACAAGGAAGTCTCTCTTTGACATTACTTTTCCAAAAGAAACTGGAAAGATAAAGAGAGGAAAAAACCACACAAACCTCAAGCACTCAGTACTGAGGAACAGTCAAGAGATAACACATATGTGCATTAATAATAATAATAATTAATGAACAATCTTGTTAGGTATCCTGTCTCATAGTCAACGAGCAAAATCCTTACAGAATAGGTTTCCAAAGTCTGGTTTGTTTAATTTTCAGAAGGAAAAGAGGAACATTAGTATGGTGACTTGCTGGTAAAACACCTAAATTACAGAGCAGTGTTAATTTCACTGCTGCTTAGGATCAGCAGAACATCACATCTCCCTTTGTGCTGTGGCTGCAAAGCCCAGAGCATGGTGAGTGTCTGATAAGGGGCTGCAGGCAAGCTCCTGGCCCAGCAGAGTCTCACTTGCTGAGCTCTAATACCATGACATGTACAGCAATGAGCTTTTATTGATTTTGCATTTGGACCTGCCTCAAACACTCAGGCCATCTCTCTACAGGAAAAAAAAAATCATGTGGGAATGTAGGAAGGACAAGTCTGGCACTAGATGTAACAGTAACTGAGCAAATAGCATTTAAAATCTTCAGAATAAATTGAGTTCTTTATCTAAAAACAGGGAAAAAATGATAAAAAAGCAAAATATTCAGGAGAACTAAAAGAAAGTATCGATACTGAAACACAGAAGGAGCTACTGAAAAGAGACATTGGCTCAAATTTTCAGTTGAATCTGTTCCAAGAAACAATCTTCCTTTGATCACTCTCTGAACCCAGTCAGTTCTGCTGGGCTGTGGGTATGCACTCACCAGCCCTGCCCCGGCTGCTTCACATGGGAATACCGAGCTCAGCCAACATGGGAAACCCATCCAGCGAGCATCCTTCCACTCTTCCCAGCACAGGCAGGCCTTGTGGGCGAGTCAGCACGGCCACCAAGGCCTCTCCAAGTGTCCTGGAGGAAGTGGGGACTGCACAAACTTGCCTCTGCGACTTTCTCCAAACGGAGACTGGAGGGAAAGCCTCTACTCCTCCCACGGTCAGGTCACCCATCCCGCAGAAACCCGAGAGCGTCACTGCCAAAAATCTCAGTGGTCAGACTGCCCAATGAACATCCACAGACTGCAAGCAGTGCCATCAGCTAAGGGAATCTGTGTCAGGTCTACAAGATGCCCTTGGCTGTGTCCCAGACTGTGGAATAACCCTGTCAGCAGCAGAATCCAGGGACCACGGGCTGCTAGGACCAAGCTGCTGCCCACAGCAGCTCAGGCAGAGCTGATGTAACCACACAGCTTCAAGCAGAGGAGAATTTCCTGTGTCTCTAGACCAGGCACCAGCCTGAGCACTCAAGTCCCAGACTGCCAGTCTAAGAGTCTCTTTCACAGCACAAAAATTAGTGGTGAAAAACACAACAGCTCATCATGGTAAGGCCCTCTGTGGAAACCCATCACCTCAGACAATTAGCAGGCAGCTAAATGTCCACAGCTGGAGAGGCACACTCACGGATGCTGTTCATGCCATGTCTGCCGCAGCCCTGCACTGCCCAGGCTTCCCAGACCGCAGGGTTTGCAGAGCCAGCCTGGCTGCACCGAGGCAGCGATGCAGGTACAGCTCAGGCAGGTGCAGCTGGACTTGTCTGGGAGGCTCGGAGCCAGGCAGAGATTAATTACCCACAATGACAGGGCAATCAGCAGCAGAGGGATCATCATCTCTGCCTCTTTTCTGCACACCATTTATAAAACCCAGGGCAAGGTATTTAACAGCTCCTGGGCTCAAGATTTGCAGTGAAACTGGACAGACAAGCAATGCTGCCTGGGGCTGTGATTTACCTGACTGCTGCTGGCACTGGGCGAGTGACCCAAACTGGAGTGTGTGCACTTTGCTTCGCTGCACACGGAGGTGGAAAGTACAAGGGTCTGAAACAGGTCATATTCAGCATCTGTATATTTCAAGAGTCGTTATTTGTCGTTTTGAGGTCAGATTTCACCTTTTCTATGAAAGCAATCTTTCTCACCCTTTTTGCTATAATTATTTTTTTTAGTTCATATGAACGTGTGAGGGGAAATTCAATAATTTGTGAAGCAGTAATATATAGAGAACATGCTCCAGGCTACTAATAGGTTATTAATAGAGCAAAAATTGCTGCAGATTAGAGTACATAAGCATGCTGCCTAATTGCAAAGCAAAATGTCTATCACACTATGTGGCAGTTGAAGTGAAATACGTGTCCTGAAATCTTGGTTTTCTTTGCATCACTTATCAGCTTGGTGAAGTGTCATGATAATCCACAGAAGGAGTCATGCTACACTGTGGAAATTGAGTGAGAAGGTTTTAAAGAAAAGGTAACATACTAATATCATAATCCTGCTCTATTCTGTCAGGTAAGCTGGATTCTTGGAGCCCCTGGAAAGGTGTTTTATGCTAAGCAAGTATTTGACATTTCCCCTGACCTGCAAAAATTAAAAACAAAATAAAATAAAGAGATGGATTCAAGTCACAACTGATTAAGTTCTCCAGAACTGTGTTTAAAGACCCTGAAGAGACCCTGCTATCAAGACAGATTCAACTGCACCTAAAACTTTATTGAATTACACATTTTCCCAGATAGTTCATAAACTCTGAGCAAATTTCCCCCCCACCTACTCTAGAACCTATTCCAGTGTCTAAGTTCACCACTTTTTCTAATAAACACACGAGCTCCTTGGCTGAAATGTAAGACCATTAATTCTCAGGTCATGTTTCCCAAGTACCAGAACATGCAACACCAGCCCCTCACAGCAGCAGCAAAGGCTGCAATGATTGAGCTGACAGCTGCTGTTGTCAGGGGATGGTCTGCATGCTACCTCTCCTCCTTCATCTCAGCCCCTGCCTGTTTGTCTCCTCTTCGAACAAGATGACAAGTTTAAACAGAGGCAGTCATTAATTACATGGTTTGGTTTGAAGCTAGCTCAACACAGGAGTTAAAATAATCAAGACTTTTCAGCACTGCTGCAGCACAAATGATGCACAGCCCCCTTCGGAACTGTCTCCTGCCCAAATGTTCCTTCTCTTTGTCTCTGCAACCCTGAGCAGGGCTAGGAGGGCCCAGGACAGGTTCAGGCACAAGAGCTCTGACACTGGGCAGTGTGGCTGGTGACCTCTTTACCCTGGTCCCTCACCAGACTGGTGCCCAGCTCCTCAGAACTGCTCCACACAAGGGACAGGCAGCAATAGGCTGGTTCAGCTCTTCCAAAAGGGAGTATCTTTAATAACCTGGAGTAGCTTCTGCTCTTCCCAACTACCCTGTTCACAGGAGTTACAGATCTTTCTCCCTGGCCAATGACTTCTAGAGCAGACTCCTAGACCATGGATATTCAAAGCAGCAGCCACAGAACAGAGTGTTTCCCACAGCAGAAGGTGGCTGTGCCGGATCCCCCCTTTCTCCATATGCTCACAAGGAGCCAACCCCCAGTCAGCCCCAATCTATATAAGTGGGCCGGCACGCTGGCCGGGCTGAGATGGCAGCAGCTTGTCCAGGAGTGCCCAACACAAAGGGAGAACGCCCCGTGGCACCTCGGTGCCTCGCTAGCCAGCCTCCCAGCCCGTGCAGTGCAGGGCACGGAGCCCAGCGTGCCTGGGGCTTGTGGATAGCCCGGGCGTGGCCAGAAATAAATGAGCAGAGGAGGCTCCTTCGGCCGATGTTCCAAGGGTTTATTGTAGGAGCTCCCTCGAAGGGGACCAGAGACGAAGAGAACAAGACAAGAGACTGAGGGGGCCTTAAAGAGATACAGGGAAGGGGCCGGGGGTGACATAGCAGGGACCTATAGGAAGAGGAGAAAGGCGGGACAGGTCAGGATACCTTTGCTTAGGAGATACAAGGGGTGTCTGTCCACTGTCCGTCAGGCAGACTGAGCCCCCCTCAGGAATCCTAGGAATTCAAAGGCAGAAGCCATCTTCACAGAATGGGGTTTTACTCTTTGGAACCAGCCCACCAAACCTCTTTTTCTGGGCTCTGTGGCCCCCTGGTTATTCTTGTGTTTGGTTCATTCACCACAACATCAATCCCTCCCTGCAAAGCAGCTTCTGAGAGAAGGCCTCCAGAGAGGCTTTCCAAAGAGCACACAACAACAGCTATGTTGGCTGATGTCAAGACAGTCCAGGTAATGAAACATTGTTCATTTAATGCTGCAAGAACGTGTGGAGACACAAATTCACCAAGCTGTGTCACCTTGGCTGTAGCTGGGGAACGTGAGACTGTGGCAGTTGGACAGCTGAAAAAAATCAGCCGAATCTGGCGCCACTGCATGGGTGGGAAATGCCACGATGGCATGTGACGCAGCACTTGGCTTTGCTGAAGCAAGCAGGGTCCCTGCAGAAGCCCTCCACGCACAAACCTGCATGGGTCGTGATTCATTTTTCCATGCATCACTGTAAGTGTTGGGGCCCAGCTGGCAAACTTCGTGTGGTGAAGACAAAATTCCTCTGCTTTTGGTGTTTCTCTGAGCACAGCGAGGCAGACGTGGTTAGAGCTACTCCCAAACTCTTCAGGTGGGACAACTAGCCCCGAAAAGAACCGCAGCAATGGTCACAGAGCTGCTGAAAGTCACTGGTTCCTCTGCTGGCAGCTAGCAGCTAGCTCGTGTTCGGTGTCCCAGCTGAAGCAGGACGGAGAGGCAGAGTGCCCCATCTGTCCCTTGCAAGAGCTATGGGCAGGTACCCATCTTCTCCTCTGCCTCCTGCCTCAGCCTTGCGCCTGCGCTGGCACAGGCACCCGAGGACACGGCAGCCGGTGCAGGATGCACCTGGTCACACCTTGCCAGCTCTGGGGCAGCCTGGCCATCTGTTTCTGTGAGCAGCCACTCTGCAGACGGGCTGGGATTTCTGGAATGGGAATTCTAAGCTGGTCTGTCCTGGTTTGCCCATGGAGACAACGCTTACACTCAGGAGCCCGGCCCCTGGGGATTATTTCCTGGTTCAGCCCTTGCTTCCCCACCTTGCAGCCTCACAGAAGTTAGCAGCATAACCAACTAGCTCTGCCGTGCACAGAAGCTCTGAATGTTAAATCCACAAACTATCTGTTTCCTACACAGGAAATCTAACAAGTAGGTTGCCCTCTATACTTTCTCTTTTGTCAAGCATATGGGCTCCCACATTATGCATGCAGGCTTTGTATAGCTGCATGTTTCTCACACATAAATACTCATGAAGGAGAGATGGTCCATGCATCTTTATTTTGCAATTCAAATTATGCCTCATTTTTATCAGTGGAAATCCACCATGGTTCAGTGAAGGCAGCAACTATTCTATTACATCACGCAAGAGTAAAATGCTGCCCTGGAATATCAGTATCTCTATATTCTGTATTTTTCTAATAAAAGGAATCCATTAAAAAGTCCCAAAGTGATGACAATTAAAGCTTCTCTCACCAGTAGATTACAAGGACATAAGTCAGCTCCCCAACCATGGAAAGTGCTTCACTTGTCTCAGTCACATGGCTATATTAACACTCTCAATAGATGCCAGCATAGTCTCTAAGTCTAGATGTGTTGAAAATATAAAAAAACCCACTTCATTTTGAATTTAAAAAATCATGGCTACGTCTAATAATGTTTAGAGTCAATATCAGATGGTAGCAGCTCTACTGCTCAATAGGTAAATGATTTCTGTCTGCATTTATGGTGATACGGATTTATCACCTCAAAAGTATATGAATATATTTCCTAAAAGGGAGAGATTTTCAAGCAGCCCTTCAAGGAAGGCTTCATGAACCACTATTTGTTTTTAACACTGAAATTTCTGGAGAAGTTAAAAAAATCTCCAGCTCCTATTGAGCTTGAAAGTGCTGTAGACTCTGAATGCACATGAAGGTGCCCTATGAAACAACTGAATCTTTGACTTGCAGGCACGAAAGAGGGGAAAATGACAAAAATGGAATTCTAGGTAAGAGAAGGTGGCTTTCACTCAGCAGTTACTTAGGTAACATCATAAAGCTTTTCTTATCAGCTGTAGGTGTGCCAGCCCTGTGTGGTAGCACTCATTTTACTGTTTTACCTAGAGACTGCCCTGGCCCCAGCAGGGATCTGGGGCATCACTGAGGGCATCAAAAAGAGCCTGAGAGGTCACCCTCCTTCCCAAATCTGGAGCTGAAGGAACCCAGAGGGTGCAGCCACAGCTCAGCCCACGGAACAGTGATGTGACAGATGGCAAAAAGTGCTGCCCAACTGCAGGACAAGCAGTCCCAAATGCCATGTGGTGTGCAGAAGGGGAGAGGGAGAGGATCAAATATCCCACAACGAAACAACGCTCCTTTAGAGCACATACACTTACCTAAACCACGCCAAATGAGGAAACACGTGCGGGTCAGAAGACATCAAGGGAACATGAAAAAAGAAAAAAAGAGGGAGCAAATTAGTTGCAATTCCAGTTAGCTTGATGACAGGAGCTAAGAGCATCCCACAAAATCACACTCAACCTTTATCAGAGTGAGCAAAGTTTACCAAAATAATTCTACTCCAGTGCTGCCTTTTTGCTGTGTGTTAGTTTAGCAGCAGCGTGATGCATGCAGATGAAAAAGCAGGGAATTAAAACCAAATCCTTAGTGCACTGTGGATGGAACACAACTCCACCTGCAAGGCTCTCAGAGGCTTCCCACCTACAGCTGTTTGTGCCTCAACATTGGTGGCTCAACACAGATAGCTTGGGTGCACAAAGGCCTGACTGTGCCTTCAGAGCTCACTGACTTTGGTTAAGCAGTTTTAGGAACTTGATTCCTATTGAGTCCATTAATTCTTAGCTGTGCTAAGTCTGGAGCAAATTGCAAGAGCAGACAATCATCAGGGAAAAATTGCTTTAGGAGGCAAGGAAAGTAAAAGGAATATGAATAATTTTAAAAAAATCTTTCTTTTGCACTTGGTTTTTTTCCTTATTGAGACTCCTGTTGCAATGTTATTTATTTGATGCACTATAACTTTATTCTTTCATTCCATTGCATGACAGAAGTCTTAATTCTTAAGAAAGAATTTGTATGAGAGCTGTCAGCTCTCACTTCCACTAGTTGCAGTAACTCACAACCTATATTTCTGTTGCAAATGACATAAACAGGTAATAGAATATGCTTTATACACACATTTAACAACAAATTTCAGTTTCTGCTTTCTTTCCTTAAATCATGGATGGACATTTCCAACAACAGATGACCATACCATTGCTCCCCAATTTCTTCTTTCCCAGAGTCTTTCATTTTTGTCTTCTGATTCCTGCCAGAGATTACTATGATTTTATCTTGAGGCTTGCCATTGCTTTTATACAAAACTTCCTTGTAACCTCTCTGTTAGATCAAACTAATTCATCCTCGTTAAAAAAAAGGCCACCACCTCTCAGGGCATTCCTCCAGCCCTTCTGTGAACAGAGGAGGATCACCAGTTCTCTGTTCTGTCTGTTCTCAGAGCTGGGGCAGCAGCTGATGGAATTCTGAGCAAAATCCAAAACAAACAACAGCAAGTAAATCCTTTGCAGTACAGAAACACAGTCACCTACAGAAAGCTCTGCCTGGACAGCCACACTGATGGCAGACTGGGCAAATTCAAAGAAAAATCAACTGAGAATTACTAAATACAGTAGGAACTGCATCTTGGTCAGCAAATTTGACTTTACTCAGGGCAGTTTACTCAGGGGGAGTAGAATACACCCTTGCCTCATTTCAGTTATCTGTATTTCTCTTCATGACCAGTTCTGAAGGCATTGTGTTAAGGTGGGCCTTTAATCTGACCCAGGATAGCGATATCTTAGCATTCAAAGGTTGAAGCCTGGCTGTTCTCCAGGCTCTCTGTGGCTAGAAATCAGGGCAGGTGCTCATAAGGACAAAAGAAAGGAAGAGAAAAGGGGCAAAAAAAAAAAAAGGTTAGGGAGAAGAGTAGAACAGCTCCCCTTATTCCATGAAATTAATCAGAAAAAAAAAGCGCAACCAACCAATCGACCCGAAAGCAACTAAAACTCTGCGCACATTTGGCTTAATCATTAATGCTTGAATTTTGAAGGCGAGATAATCCAGAACCCAAAGTAGGAAGCTTCCTTTATGTGACCATAACAACGAGGACTGGAGCCATGGGCCAAGCTGAGCTCAGCCTGCCCGAGTGGCCGGGGCAGGAGTAGAACCTCAGCGCTCCACCCCACAGCCCCCAGCACTGGCCAGGAACGGGCACTGCCTTCCCAAACAGCCTTTGTGCATAACTCAGACTGTGCCCTCTGGGGCCAGAGGTTTAAAATCAGCCAAGCAAATTATGACCCTCTACTCCCCAGCCTGAAGGGCCTCCTTCCCTCACCACCAGCAAACACCATTCCGCCTCACCCCGTGCTGCCTATATCGGTATTTTCTTCGCATTTTTCCTAATTCTAACATAATTTACAAATGAACACGAGCAACTCTTCACGGCAGGCTAGGCTGGGCAGGGTGCAGATGCTCCCTCGGCACTGCCTGGTCTTTATTAGCAGCACCATTCAGTCCCTGTACGGTTCTGCTGACATAACTCAGCGCCGATTCACGGCTGCAGGCCCGCCGCTCGTTAGCGAGGATAAATGTACCTTTATCTCTACAAGCGAGGGCTTCTGCAGGATTAGAGCTGCACAGATAGAAAGAAGAAAGAATGTTGCTGGCCGCCTTCTGCAGCGTATTAGAGACACCTACACACAGTCCCACAGCCAGGCAGTAATAGGAATTAGGACTGGAGTTGTGTGGCTTTGCCAGGGAAATCACGCCAGCTCTCCAAGGCTGACAGATGCAGCAGGAGCAGCAAGGGAGCAAAAAAGAGACAAAGCTGTTGGTAAGATGAAGAGATAACAAAATCAAACATCTACGATGTGAACTTCTCCCCAGCTTAGAATCAGACTTTAATATTTACAGCATAGCACAAAACTAACACAATATGATTTGAACTCCATTTAAACCCCTCTCTTTTTGCGTTTTTAAAATCCTAATTCCCGCTGCCTGAGGACAAACAAGTCCCCACACACAGATCAGATATCAGCCGACTACACTATAAGGGAATGAAGCCCAGTTAGCATCCTCCACTACACGGAATTTCCTATGGAAAATAAATAAAAAGGCAATGTTTTCTGCATACCTGGGCCTTGGCTGGCTTGGCAAAACAGCAGAATTCCTTGTTCCAGCATTTAAGGAGGGTTTTAGCTCAAAGTCTTGGGCACAGAGTGACAGAGGAAAACAGCTCAAATAATTTTGTAGCTCAGACTCAAGCGATCTCATCACTTGGCATTTCTGCTAAGTGTCCCCTCTTGCAGAGCCTCCCCTGGCCCCACGGGCAGGGATGAAGGGAGCAGGACAGGAAAGGCTCCGGGTGAGATCTCACAGGCATCGGGTGCAGATGCACGGCTCGCTGCAAGGCCAGCTGGCAGAGGGATCTGCTGAGACTTTATCCCAGCAGCCCTTGTGCAAGCTGAAAAGAAGATGAAAACCAATTCCACTCAAAACACATTTTTCAAAAGCCTTGATGACTTTCAGTGCCTCTAGAATAAGCCAGCGTTTCATTGAAATAAAACCACTTGGTAAATGCTATGGGTTTGTTTTTTTTTTTCTTCAGATTAGTCATAAAAAGGTTTCTGTGGAGTGAAATTAGACTGATTCCTCTTAATTGTCACTACAGATTTTTCTGTTTCTGCATGAACTGGGTTGATTTTATATCGGACATTGATGAAACTACAGTTTTCTGCCCTATACACGTTTAAAAAGCATTCAGTATTCCACTTTAGGAGCTTCCCTGTTTAGTGAACTGAAAACCAGTGACAAGATGTCTCCAAAAAAGTTAGCTTTTCAGGCAATAAAAGTGATACCTTTATACTGGAATATTTGTTTTACTAAACACTGAATAGTATTTTTCAGAACTGAGAAGAAAATCCAAGGATTCATCACAACTACGTGACACATCAGCCATTCTATATGGTCTTTGAAACCAACAGACAGTTTTGGGGCACTGGAATTTAATTTGTTTTCCTCAGTCAAAGCAAGCATGGGTATAAACCTGCTCTTACTGAAATCAGTAGCTCTGACTTCAGTGACAGCAGAATTAGATCAACATCCTGCACTTTTTTGGATCCCACCTGCATTCAGTGCAGCACAGTATGGTTCTGAAAGGGTTACTTCATTACAGAGATGTTTACTTGACAAACCAAAAAATATTAAGCCCTATTTTTACCAACTTTTCTTGCAAAATGTTTTTCTTCCTTTCAGGCACATATTTGTATTAAGGAAATAGTTTTTTTTTTTTATGAGAAAGGGAGACCCAAAGGTTTGCTTTGACTGAAAAGTGGAAGAGAGAGGCAAATGCATCCCTGTGAATTTGAGAGTGTGCTGGATCATGAAGCACAAGGATTCCCAGCCCCCTGTCCTGTTGTACAGCTATAGCACCATTTCACCTCCTGGGCCTCTTTTCTTCTGATTTTTGATTGCAGGAATCTGAAAGCAGGAACTGTCTATTACCATAAGCTTATACGATGCTCAGCAGAAAAAAAGCCCACTCATATTTATGCCACTTTGTTCCACCAAATTACAGTGATTTTGCAGATTTCCCTCAGTATTTCTTCTCAGAATCTCTCTGACTACAGCAGCGGACTCGATTTGGCACAGCCAGAGTGAACAAGCACTTTAGAAACCAAAACACTGCCTTGTTTCAGAGAATTTGTCACTGCCCATGAAATCATAATCTCAGCCCAAGGGCAAGTAAGCCGTGTCTTATACAAGCTCCTTTCTAGTTTCCCAATACTGCTGCTGCTGAGTGGAGCGGGTGAAGCTGAGCTCTCAGCAGAGGTTCAGGAGCCCTTTGGGCTGTGTGCTCACACCACCTCACCTGCCAAATGCCCTTCCCTCTGAGCTGCCTGTGCCATACTTGCCAATGAGCAACAGAAACAAGACCTGCTGGGGGACAAAAAACCCAGCTAATCTGCTAAAGAAAAGATGGTCTGAGTCTACTTGCTCTTCCCTGCTCCATGGTACTAATGGCTTAAAAATTACCTACACACCCAGCACGCACGTGTGGCATCTTGGCTCAATTGTCAGAACAGAGAAATCAGTGCTGAGTATGTATTCCTCACTAATGGCTTGTCCAGTTACTCACAGCTCTCACTCTCCTGGTGGTTGCAAAGCAGCTGGAACCCCAGCTTGGCTTCTTCATCAACCCTATGAACTGCATTAAAATAAAGCTTTTCTTTTTTTCTGTTTGACGACTTCAAAAAAAAGAAAAGTGTTAATTAACAAAGGGGTGTCAGCTCCTGAAAAGTATTTTTTCCCTGTGATTACAAAAACATTTCTATAGTCTTTCAAAAAGTCTGCTGGAGTTTTCCTCCCTGGCCTCAGTCTTTACCGTACAAACACTTTTGGTTATGAAACCTGTATTCCGACACAGACAATCAGAGAAAAAGAACCATAGAAGGTTTAGAGACCAGTAGGTATGGAAATCTAAACTTCCATATCCTGACACTTGCACTCAGGTCTAAAACTTAGGCAGGGAGAAGAGAATTAACATTGTCAGTACACAACATCCTCAGGTTCTCCTAGGCTGCACTCTCGTTTGTGCTTAGGATTTAGAGAAATCCCAGATAGTCGCAAGTCCTCTGGGATCTTATCAGAGTGAGAACCAGGAATTTTATCACTTTTATTAAAAAGCAAACATTCTGCCCCCTTCTCTTTCCATTACTTCCCTCAATAAACTACTCCAGCCCTGACAAATGAGAAGCCTTTGCCCAGCACACACTTTTCTGGTGAAAACAAAAATCTCCAGGACTGCTGTGACATGATTATCCTGTTCACTTGATCCTGCAGCAGAGAAGAGTCCAGTGGCCAAACGACATCATCCCAAGATGGAGTATGCCAGAGCAGCTCACTGCTCTCGTGTCTCAAATCCCACCAGAAATCTGCACTGTTACGAGCATGGCTGCTTCACTCGAGACACTTATGATGTCAGGAAAGGAGAAGAGGGAGTTAAAAACCAAAATCCTCTTGGGAGTCACTCAACTCACAGGAGCACAGGAGACATCACTGCTGGTAGAGCCAGGAAAAATTGGAAACTTGAGGGACCAGTGATCACAACACGCTGAAGGAACAGGGAGGACAGTTCAGCTGAAGCCAGTATCTAGTGGCCCACAGGGGCTGTCTGTAAAAATGACTGAACTGCAGTCCCAAGGAAGTTTTCCGTTCAGACTGAGCATAGCCCTAATGAATTCAGTGTGT
This sequence comes from Callaeas wilsoni, assembly GCA_013398955.1. NCBI lineage: Eukaryota > Metazoa > Chordata > Aves > Passeriformes > Callaeidae > Callaeas > Callaeas wilsoni. The sequence goes on along the minus strand of VWPU01017700.1, from coordinate 31,266 downwards.
GCATCAGCTCTGCCGAGGGAGAAGGACAGCGAAGGGACAGAAGAACAACAGGGACAGGAACGTTCAAGCAAAGGTGAAAACACTAAGGATCTGTGCTGGTTTTAACTTTTGAGTTTATTTCTCCACAGTGCTTTGCATGGCTCTATGTTTTGCATGTGTGCTGGAAACAGCGCTGACAACACAGGGATGTTTCTGTAATTGCTGAGCAGTGCTTACACAGAGTCAAGGCCTTTTCTGTTCCTCAGCCCACCAGGGAGGAGGCTGGGGGTGCACAGGGAGCCAGGAGAGGACACAGCCAGGACAGCTGGCCCAAGGGCTATTGCACACCACGTGGCATCGTGCTCACAGGGAGGGGAAGCGCGGCGTGATGGCGTTTGTCTTCCCAAGTCACTGTCACACGTGACGAAGCCCTGCTTCCCTGGAGATGGCTGAACACCTGCCTGCTCATAGGGGGTGAGTGTATTCCTTGTTTTGCTTTGCTTGTGCATGTGGCTTTTGCGTCACCTGTTGGATTGCCTTCACCTCAACCCAAGAGTTTTTCACTTCTGATTCTCTCCCCCACCAGTGGGGAGTGATTGAGCACCCATGTGGGGCTCAGCTGCTGCTGGGGTTAAACCACAACAGAGCCCTCGTGGGGTAAGGCACAGCTATGGAGAAAGGGAAAACACACAGCCTTTCATGAACGATCCACAGAGGCACCAAAACCTGCGCTACAATGAAGGCAAGAAAACAGACACCATAACCAAACCAACACACGGACACCTGGGAACAAGGAAAAACCCCACTGTGTCTTTCATGGGTATATAAAGAAGTCTAAGCAGCCCTCAGACTTTCTGTGAATACATGCCTGCCTGGGTGGCAAGAGCAGTACAGTTATGTAAGATACATGTGGTTTTCAGATTCCAAACAATACTTCTATGCCAAAGTGATATATAGGCCAGCTACTGTCAGAAAGGAAAATGCTGCTCGTGAAAGCATTGTCCTGTGCATCAGCAACAAAAGGAATAAAACAATCTTGCAATAATTTCCCTAGGGCTGGGGGAAAAAAAAAAACCCAGCTAACTGTTCTCTGCACCATGGTAAACTCATTTTGATTTATATTGATAGAGTGAAACATAACAGGCCTCCAATTAAACTCAGTACCAGCTTGAGGGACACCTCTCTTGTCCTTCAGCCAACAGTGACAAATAGGATACTTAGAGGTCCCCATCTATATCCCAGCCCACTTATTTCAGTAAGCTTTTATCAGAAGACAGCAATGGTTATGGAAACCCATCTTTGCTTGTTGCAATATAACTTTAACACCTCCTAAAATGTACAAAGGCACCTCCAGCAGCCAGTCTAAACCATCCCAAGCCCAGCTGTTCAGTACAGAAGCTTGCCAACTGTCTGTAAAGAGCAGCACATCTTTATGTTACTGCATAAACAAAGAGACATCAATTTTTCCGAACATCGGTACAAGTCACTAGATCTTATTTCAGCAGAGCTCAAAGCAACAGCACACTGACAGCTGCCATCTCTGTTGTGAAAAAGCACTCCAAGAGAAGAAATTTGCCTTGGTTTCAGGCATTGTAGGTGTTCACGGCACCCGTTTCCTTCTCAGCAATCCAGCCCTTTCAGGTTCTGTTAGGATAAGTCTAAGCACTCTCCCCTGTACAAGCAAAAAAAGATTTAGATTTGGCGGTGCAGTTTGCTGCAAGATCAGGCTGTAGGCAGAGACACCTTTCTGCAAAGAATAAATTTTCATTAACCCACTCCTGGGGTTTTGTTTGTTTGTTTAAGCCTGACATTTATTAGGTTTGAAAAAGTATGTGTTTGTGGTGTAGGTGTACCAGTGGTATAAGCAACTTCAAAACACATACAATTCTTTGACAACTGAAATAAGCAGAGAGGCATTTCAGCCCCTGGGATCTCACTTGCTGAATTTAACAGTAGGAAGCTCCCACGTTTTGACCCTGCTTCCCAGCCCTTCCGGCTGCTGTCGGAGAGCAGCCCCATCCTGCTGTCAGGGGGGAGCAAAGCTGTCCCCAGCGCAGGGGGCTGCAGGCACTGCTGCACCCCCTGTCCCCATGCCACCGTGGGACACAACCCAGCACCACAGAGCTCTGGATCCCAGCACGCAGGAGAAGTATCTGCAGCTGGAGGCCACAGAATAAACTTTCTCCCAGCTGTGGGCGTTTTTCCCAGGGAATCTTGATTGAACTTTTTTATCTTTCTAGGAAGGACCCGAGGTGGACACAGGGGAGCTATGCCATGGCCAGAAAAACGGGAGAAGTTTCCAGGTCCAGGCCACAGTGCAGGGGGCGAAGGGCACGGTGATGCTGGGTCTGCTCTCCATGCCCTGCTCAGCAGCAGGGCTGAGGGGAGAGAGCTTGGCTGGAACTGAGATGAGGATTTCACAAGCCCCGAGCCACGACGCAGCTTCCCCCCCGTTCTCCCTCCTGACCAGCCAGAAAGGCAGACATTTAATATCCAGGCTCATTACTCGTCCTAATGAAATGTCAGCAGCAAACGCACAGGTGTTTAACTGCTGCTGGAATGCCTGCCGATGCCAGCAATCCCTCAGGCAGGGAATCATCCCGGTCAACAGCCTTAAAAAGGTCACAAAGGCAGTGCGAGGTCACAGGAGACCTCTGACCTTCATTTGCCGCACTGAAGGAGCTTCAGTTCTTCCTCCCTTTGCTTTCCCAAGCCCCCAGTGCATTCTGTGCTCTCCCTCAGCCCTCTCTGGCAATGCAGCCTCTCAAGGGCTCTTCTGCCTTATTCAAAACAAGTGCAAATGTGTGACCTAAGGGAGACCTGGCTGGGACTCAACAAAGGCAAGTTACAAACAGCTCCACGGCTCCTGAATGGAGATGCAGCTCTGCCTCCCTCCCTCTCCTGCTCTCCCCAGCATTCCCCAGAGAGGCTGAGACGTTCATCTGCATTACAAGCCCCGAGCTGGCTAAAAGCATCCTTCTTCCCAGTGCAGGGCAGTGGGTGTGATTTACGACTGTGCTCGCTGTGGGTTGGGAGCCACAGAGCTGGCTGCAGGCAATGAAACCCTACAGGAACTCGCTGACAGGAATCCAGTGGGAAAGGACGTACCAAAACCAGGAATAGAAAGAGGGCAAACAAAGAGGACACCAATGGACTAATTTAGGCAAGTTCCTTCCACTTGCAGCTGAAAAATTACAGATATAAACACAGCTAAATATTCTACCTAGCTTGCCTTTCCTGAAGGAGGGAATGGGGGCAGGGAAAGGACAGAATTTCTGCACAGCTGTTTTATTTTTCTCCTGCTCTAAGTCACACACCTAGAAAAGCCCACAGGTATTTGGACAGCTGGAGGCTGCCATTGCAACTGTGCAACGTTGTTAGAAAGCAGGACAAAAAGGAAGGAAAAATAAAAAGCAACATTTTCAATAAAGCAGCCAAAGCCACAGGGGGTTTTCAGTTCTGGCATCAGCTGCAAGCACACAAGTATTTGGCAAGTCCCATCCTGCTCCTTGGTTGCTGCAAAATCACTCCACCTTTTGGCACAACTGGCAGCATCTGAGCAGAGCTCGGCCAGAAAGAATACAGCAGGGCACAGAAAGAGCTTGTTAACCTGCACTTACCTAACTGGGCTCAAATCAGTTCTCTGTCAAAACTACATTAAAATGTAACCACTAGCTGACAGATTTGTTGTTTACTTCAGCAACACCTGCAGCACTATCTTGGAGTCTCAGAGAAAATGCTACAGATAAAACTATGAATTTCAGTTTCTGCTCATTTATGTCTGACCTAAAAATTCTCTAGTTGTCTTCAAAGTGTTTGAGCTCCCCTAAAAAGCGAGATGAGGAATCGCAGTGGCTTATGAAACCAACTGACCTTTTTCCAAAGTAGAGGGAAGCCAATACCTATAAACTCACAAATCTTGTGCTCGCTAGGCACAAAAATCAAGTGCTTGTTTTGGAATAAACACACAATAAAACCTGAAGAAAAAGAGTTTATGAAAAGATTGTGATACAAGGCATTTAAAAACATATGTGTCAATAAAAACCCTTTTGGTTCACATGGGCTTGGGTTTTTTGTTCAGGCTTTTGCTTGGAATTTTTTTACCTCATTCATGGTGCACAGGAAAGTAACCTGCTTCTTTCCATACAAAACCATTCTCTGGGTCTACTTCAAGTTGTATTGCCTTTGGACTTCCCCTTTTCTTCACCTTCTTCTCCTACCAAAGAGCCTCGTGTCAAAGACGCTGTGAAATCCTTACCGACACTTCCTACTTCTCCTTTCCCACAGCCAGAATAACACTGCTGCTGGTGGAGCCAGGACCTAAAGCAAAGAAATCTTTGCCAAAGTTGGAAACACGGGATGAATGCTGAGGGATCGCTCCAGCCCATCTCGGAGTTCCCTGGTGCTCTGGAGCACAAACACTGCGCTGTGCTCCTGCCCGCCTGTCCCCAGTGCAGACCATGGTGATGGCACAAGGAGCAGCACTCTGCCCTGGAACAGCCCGAGATGAGGACTTCAAAACACACCTTTGTTTTGTCCTTGCTGTGGCACAGACACCAGGAAATTCAAACAACTCTCCTGCAGCTCACACACCCGAGCTGCCCAGGTGTGGGCACCGCGGGCCAGCTCTCTCTCTGCTCCAGCTGCCCAGCACACACAGAGGGTCTGCAGGCTGTGGAACTGGTATTTACACAAATAAATAAATGAATGAATTCTCATAGGCATGCTCACATTTTTGCAAATTGAAGTCTATTCGTGGAACTGCTCAAAGAACAACTGAGGACTATAGTAAAACCGCTCCTGTTACACCAGGGTTTCCACTCACATGCCCTCTATGACAATTTAATTAACTGTTTAGTTACTCGGGTCAGGTTGTTATATTTTCTTCACAAAAGCTTCATCAGGACTGAGCTGTGTACATGGCTGCTGGGCACAGGATTTCCCAAGTAAATGATGGTCAGAACTGTTTTAAAATTCTCCCCCTCTTTCCCATTAATTCTCTCTACAACTCCTTTTCCCCCTTTGAATTTCACCATCGTAGTTGTTCATTGGCAGGCAGAATTGGCTCAGTAAATTATTCTCAGCTCAAAATACTAAGCTTTCAGATAAAAATGTGAGTAAATTCCACATCAGTCCTGAAATTCCCTCGAGTTTATGAGAGGTCAGGGCAGCACCAGGCAAAGCAGGGAAGAAAATGGTTTAACCCCACATTCCTGGCTAAGAATACTCCTTCCCTTCCTCCTTTCAGCCCTCAGCACTGAAAAATCTCTGTATTTCAGGAACAGAGGTAGTAGAATAATTAGAAGTTGGACAGTGATGAGAACCGTGCTTTGAAAATGCAGTCTGGCCCTTCCCACTTCTTTTGGAAACAGGAACACAAGGTGACAAAGGACAGTGAGCAGAAACACTGTGCAGTTAAGTTCCCAGACTATACTGCATACTTAAGCCACCTCATATGCAAGCAGAGCAAGAAATATGTTAAGTGCATAAAGAGGAAGTTTTTGCTTCTTTAGTGAGCTGCTTTTCTTTCTTTTTTTTAATATATATCAGTATGAAGAGCATAAAAAATTACCTGTTCACTCTTTGCTTTTATTTCAGATACTCAAATAGTTCAACATATCATTCACCAAACTCTGATATGAAATGGCAAAGGCATTTCTACAGCAGAGAGTAGCAGGTGGCTGTGTTGAGAGGTGCACACTGCAGAGGTATGCAAAGTTCACTTCTCAGATCTGAGGTTTCAGACTAAGGAAGAAAACAGGAAGCGGTTACCTACAGCTGAAGCCAGCAGCAACGCATTCCAAGGTGAATAGTTTGTGTTTCTAAATGTAAAGATTCTCTTTCAGACCATTTTTGTACTTTCTGTAATTCTACAAAAGACACCAAAACGAAGACCATGAGCTGCGCTTCCAGTTGTGAGCACTTACCTTTTGTAGGTCTAATGGTAATTTATTTGTTTCCATTGCTGTTTACAGCAGTTCCTTGTCTTCACATGATCTAAACAGACAGCATGGACAAGTGGAGAAAATGCAGATCTAAACCGTGCCTTTGATCACCACCAGCTTTTTCCATAGCGCCGTACGAGCCATGTAATTTGGGAAGTCTGCAGGGCTCGTGCCACAGCTCACCATTTATTCAGCACCCAGCAAGACCCTCCTGCCACATGCAACTCCCCATCAACCTTCGGAACGATCTCCTCAGAAATGCAGCTTGTGACTCACTGCTTCTCAATAAATATCTTAATGCCACCACTCCTGGGCCGGCTCAGTGAGTCCTGGTGGGTCTGAGGGCAGCAAGTGCTGCAGGACTCTTGGGCAACTCATGTTTTTCCCTCATCAAGATTTTGCTTCTTGGCCTGATGCTGCCTGAGAGGGCTCCCAGTCTCTAACAGAGGTCTCCAGTCTCCTTCTCCCTTTCTGTGGGTACCATGAAATCACACTTGCTAAAGACAAAAGCCTCATAGCCTCACAAAAATGTTTCTCAGACACATTTTCTCTCGTTGCCATGTACCAGAATGCATCACTTTCCAAGAATATCTTTTACCAGCATTTCACAAGTCCTCAGGCAAGCCCCGTTCAGCTCTGTCACAAAATGTCCACTTCGTGCCTCAGGTAAATCCCAGCTGGACATCGGATGGCACCACACATTTCATTCTGTGTATTTATTTACAACTTTGATAGTTCAAACTAGTTTTCTCAGAGACTCACAATACAACTGGAAAAGAAGATCACCTGCAGTGGGAGAGCTGCAGTGGAAGCATATCCCTCATCATCTTGTTCCCTCTCTTAGCACGTGTTAAGGGGTTCATATTAGCATTTCCCTGGTAACACAATATTGACCTTGTTTCAACAAGGTCAAAAATTCCCTACACAGACTTAGCCACTGCTTTCCATTCCAGTATCTGCATCACTGTTTGCCCAGCTAACAGCATCTACTGAACAGATTGCAACATCGGCTCATGGGGTCCTTTTGAAAGGTGGCTCACACATTTTAAGAGACAGACAAAGCTCAAAGATACTCTGTTTCGGCATGAGAACTGTGATAGGAACTGAAATAGTATGTCCAGGAGCAAAAATTGATGTATCAGGGAAAAGAGAGTACAGAAGTACTGTTAACCCCATCTCTGCACCTTGTTTCTTAATTCCTGGGGGAAATTTAGACTCCTTTTAAAGATACTGATGGTGATTTCTCTGCATTGACAATTGGCACAACTCTTTAAACCTAAGGAAGGAAATCGTTGTGGCCTGAATAAATAGGAAATAAAGAAGATTAGCAATGAATTTCAGATGATATTTCTATCAATTCTAGCCAGCAGGTGCTGCTCTGGCAATAGGAAGTTAAGAGTTACAAAAGCTACATAAAAACAACTGCACCACACGAAGACAAAGAAACATCATATGGATGCATAAAAATGAACAATTAAGACTACAACTGTTACATGGAGAAGAAAACCATAAATATTTCAGCCCTATTATTATTGATGCTGCATGCCACAGCTACATTCTGTTCTGTATCATTACATCTTCACTGGCTAATTTTGCAAATAGCATCCTATTAACAACATGTTGGCTTCAAACCATTGTTATCTCTTCTCCTCCCATTCTCTTGACACTGAAATTGTTCCAAGGACATTTGAAACATCAGGAACTAAATAATAAAAGGGTTTCTTGCCCCATTCCAGTGTAAAAAGCAGCCCAAACATGCTGTAAGTAGAGGTGAAAAGGAGAAAGTCACAAAGATTTCTAGATTTTTTTTTAAAAAAAGAATCAACTGAATAATTTCTCAACATTTGCCCCACCCCCTTACTTCTGTAACCTCTCCTCTTTCTAAACCACTTCCAGCCCAGAGGGGAAACATAAGGGGCTTTCTATTCATGGAATATTTATGGACCTGGAGACCCGGGAGCCTTGAAAAGAAGGAAGATTCATGCATAATACAGGGCCAGGACTTGCTGTATGAAAGGACAAATTTACCACGCTGGCAAACTGAACTAAGAGGCATAAAACCCATTAGGAAAAAAACCATGGCTCACAAGTTATAAATACTGGACAAGAACCAAACACCAGAACTGGTAACCAGCATACACTGTACAGAGTAATGACATTTCCTATCAAAATTTATTAGCTGATAAATGGTCAATCTTATTAAATTAACCTTTTCCCACCAACAGTTGACTGAAATGGTCTTTCCCCTCTTAATTATAAGAAGATTAGGAGAAACTAAAAAATAATTGTAAGTAATCTGTACAATAGAAAAACCCTCAATTCTTCAGCATTACATACCACATAAAACAGATCAATCACCAGGCATTGCTCTCTACCTCCAAACAATGAACGATACAGAACCTGATCCAGTGACTGCCAAAAAGCCAAACCAAAGGTGTTCACACCATTCCTTTCTCTCCCTGAGTGGCTGTTTGCTCATTTCTGCTCATTCTTTACCAGCACAATTCCAGTCTTATAATGAGAAGGTGTAAAAGCAATGCTTTTTAACCCCAGCAAATAAGAAAATGATAAATTTCAAACAGAACAGGGGCTGTTGCAAGTGTCAGGAGTGTGTGCTACAGACGGACTGTAAAGCTGTGTTACAGGCCAACCACATGAAAAAATAACAGATGTGAAGTGAAGGTATCGTGCCTTCTTTTAGCAAGCTGAGAAACACCTCCTCCTTCTCTACACAAAAGGATAACCTCCTTCAGACCCCAAAACTCCTTTTGTCTACTGATTGTCTGTGGAGGTCCAAAACGAAGAGATGAAAGACTTACAACGACATAAATCCCCACATGACCCTAAAATACACAAAAAAGCCTTCACTGTGTGAATACAACCCGATGTCCTTCAACAGTGCCTTACAACAACCATTACAGTACCACACATCTTCTCCCAAGTAGTTTTCAACCTTTCCAGTGTTTTATGGGGAAGGTTTCTAGAAAACCTGTGTAAAGAAGCAGGTGTGGTATTTCACCTTTCCTAGTCGGCGCAATTTCCTTAAGCAGCTGCTAATGGACATAAGGACTTTTTATTTTTTTTTAAGCTATGTGCAACCTTGTTCAAACTCGCATGGGTCTTTCACAGCCCCCTTAGAAACAGGCCATGACACACAGAGGAGCTGAGAAAGCAAAGGCTGAAACAGCAGTTATGGCAACGTTTCCCAGCGATTCATCACTGCAGATGCAAGGGGAAGTTGCGGAGTCCCCAGTGAGGTCCCTTCCTTCAGAGGTCTTGGAGTCGCGGGTGCGGCAGAAGCTGCAGAGCGAGCAGGATGCTCCCCACGGTTCGTGCCAGGAGACAGAGCAGCCTGGTGCTGAGCTCCACGTGGCTTTACCAGAGGGTAAATTGTTTATTAACAAACAATGTTAATAAAGCGCCCTGCCACCAGGCCTGGGCGGAGGGAGCAGACAGAGTGGGTTTTTTCTGCTTTGTTCTTGCTTTTTTTCCAGCTCCGAAGCAGCACTGAGAATATGAAGACAACGCTGTCATTTTGGTTTTCTCTGAGAAAGAAAATTAGAATGTGCCCTTCAATTCCCTTTGAAAAGCATCTGAGTTCAAGAAACTCTTTTATCAGGATTAGAGGTGAGGTTGAAAGCAAATGGTCTCTCTTAGCTGGCAAAAAAAAGCATTTCATTTCTCAACCTCCCCACCCCCTGGGCCAAAAGTTTCATGCGTATTTGACATGTTTTCCATCTAGACAGCAATACAGCATGTCTCCCCACTTTCTTTTTTCTTTTAAGTGACTCAAGTGCACAGTGTTTCTTTCTGAGAGTTAATTTATTTTGTAATTGTATCTGAGTACTCTGGGATTTTTATCTTGACTTCACATGTTCTAATTTGTCAAAAAAAAAAGAAAAAAGGTATATATTATGAACAAAAGCTGTTTGCAGCAAACTAGAAAGTGCTTATGGGGTTGTTATTTACTATTCAGGATTGTCATTACTATTCCAGTAGAACCTAGAGGTTTTTAAGTAAGATCTGTCATTCTACCATGTTAAGACATACACAAAGCAAAGGCTCATCTTGGCCCAAGGCACCTACAATTCTTATTAAAAACCCAAAAAAACCAGAGGGTGAGAGTGAACAGACACATGCTAGCAAGAAAAACACAGAAAGAGGGTGAAGTTGCTTGCCCAGTGCTGTGAGAAGTCAGGAGAGGAGAGATGGAATAAAATGCAATGTGCATCACTCTAAACTTGTGCTGTGATTTCAAACAACCTTAATTGAAGTCCTAGTTACAACCTTGGGGATACAGTAGAAAAAGTTCCCCCTAACAAATCTATAATGCAATAAAGAAAACTTTTTAATACTTGTAATTATCCACAGATCAACTGTAGCAGATTTTTTGCAGCATTTAATTATTTCAATACTTTTGAATTTTTGGTTTAAAAAGTATTTGAAATATTCAAGCAATTTAGACTCAAAAGAATTCCTTGACCTAAGAGAAGCAAATGCTGACTTCCAGATGCCTTTCCACTATTCGGAAAATGCCTGCATTAATTATAAAAACCATTGTATTTTTATTTTCCTTTTGAAAGTCAGAATGTTCAAGTTGTGCTTGCAATGATTGCTGTTGGTCAGTGAAGTGCAAGGTTAAATTACAGTGTATATGTGGTAATGACAGCAAACACTGATCTAAGTGCAACAAAAGCAACTGCAATAAATGCTTAGAAAAGGGTAAAGTAGGCAGAAAAATGCTTGTTTGATCATTTCCACGGCGATGTTTGTTTTCAAAATGTCATCATCTCTTTTGCCTGAAGTTATAAAAGTTAAACTCTTGCAGTTTCAGTGTAAGAATGTTTTCGACATCTTGTTTTATTTCTCCTCTAAATAAATCTATACTTTTCTATAAATTTTTTTTGTAGAAATTGATAGAAGTATAGAAGTAACGAAGTGTTCTTTGAGACCTGTTTAATCTTAACCAAGACTGGTGAATGCACAAAGGTGACCTCCTCCTTCTCCTCAGCTCCTCTTTTTACCCTCCATTGCCACAGCTGAGTGTAACTGCTGAAAAATCGCTGTGGAAAAAGCAGCACGCTACATTTTAACACAGATTCAAAGAAAGCACTTGGAATTGCTATTTACCCTGCCCCTCCGCCAAATTTCGGGATAAAAACTGACTGAAAGCGTAACTCCATCTAACAATGAAGTTTCCAAAAGACATTAAAATGAAACAGTAATCCAGGACGGAAGAAAGGAAGTACAAAAGTCGAAAACAAATTACATCCCTTGAAAAGGCATTCCCCAAGCATGCAAAAATCTCTTATTTTCACACTGTTACAGCTGTGGCACTCACAGGGACACCAAATGGTACCTCAGGATGGTACAACACAAATAATGCCACCCCCAGCAGGTGCCAATTTTATCCCCATCAGGTGAACATGCAGAAAGTCTAAGCCTTGGAAGGCTCTACCAAATCTCCAGAGAGCTTCTGGCAATATTTGGCTTCTGCACAGGGAGGCTTGGGAAGGAAACAGTTTGTACCCTGCAAACAGGCAAATGCAATGGAACAGTTTTAGGAAGATGACAAATCATGCACAGATATAAATGGAGCTGTTCACACCAGTTCTACCTTTCTTGCTTTGCTCATGTCTTTTCCCCCTCTGTCCCATCTCTCTCCAAGAAGGATTTTGGATCCTGTTCTCAGTGACTTTTCAAGGGAACTGTAACAGATGCAGACTGGAAGCAAACAGTGTATTTTTTTGATCAATGACAGTCAGATGTATTAATTGGGTGCTTTGGCTTTACATTTTCAAAGCATGTGCAGGAGCCACTGCAATGGTCCCACAGCTGTTTGAATCGGTGACCTTGTGTCTACGAAAGGCGGTCTCCCTTTTCCACACTTCATTTGTCTGTGAGAGCTGAAGTGCTCTATTCTGGTCTCAAATTTCTCTTTGCCTATTCATTTAGCATTGCTGTTCTTTCTTATTACAGTAATCAGGAAACCTACTGTCCCAAGCAACCACTATTTTTACAAACAGCTTGACACCCTCTCTCTCTCTGGGAAGGTACCCCAAAACCTCTCAAAAGATTTGGGTTTTCCCACCTTGCTACTTTACATGTTCACAAATAGATCTGCATTAACAGATTTCAGAAATAATTACATTAAAGATAAAGGTAGTGAGAACAGGAGGAAGAATGCCACAGGGATGAAGGGACTCCTTAGGAATTGTGGAGTCTTTCACCCAATTAATGAGGTTGAAGAAATTCCAGCTAACGTATTTCATGACAAACTTGCCCCCCACGTTTTTGCAAAGCCCATGTGTTTATATCCAAGTGGCATCTACTCATATGCTACACCTATTGCACAATTATGTTAATATACATAATGTATACACACTAGCACAGCAGGAGCACTTAGTATATGTTTCTATTTGCAGAGGAATTCATTACGGGAAACAGAAGGCTTTTCTCTGCAAGAAATTTGTCTCAATGGATGCAGGAGTGGGTTTCTCTCCCCTCCACCCTTCTTTTGCTATTACTCATTAGATGGATTATTTCCTTTTATAAACAAAGGAGTCCATATAATAAGTAGGCATGTTGGGATAGATCATTAATGAAATAATAGCCTCCTCATCTGCCAGCCTGAAAGATGACACCTAAACCCAGGGCTCCCAAGAGCCATTCCCTTCTCAGCTGGGCTACAAGAGCACCCAGCCCCTCTCTGACCCACCTTCAGAGTGCCTGGCCAACCTCTTTTAAATACCTCATAGGCAGAGTGATGATTTCAGCAGAAGCTGCTTGTATGTGGCTTAGAGAACATAAATCTTTCCCATTTCACTGTTATCTCTGGAGATCTCCAAAGAGACCCAGAGAATATTCCCTCTACAGTTTACCTTGACTGTTTCTTATGGAAGTTTACCACACACAGATTTTGACAACAGCAATTCCTTAGAAATCCACTGTGGTTTCTGAAGCATCAAGCTCCCAAAAAGTAAGTCCAGAAACTTCAGCCAGCTTGCAATATCTAGCTTTTTGTATAAACAATCAGGTGAGCGTTAAGATATTGGCTAGCAAAAATTAAACAAAACCATGTAACTTGGCACCTTGAGAAGTATTCATAAAGTATGGCTCATCATCAGAGTGACTCCTGTATTGAAGACATACTCTATTCAGAATCACTTGCTAAGTTTCAATATTCTTTAAGTTATTATTCTTTATTCAGCATTGCCGTAGCATGTTCCACAAAACATGCTTTGATTTACTTTTCAAAATGAACTAAGAATTAAACCATTCCAGTGTTCCAAGGTGCTCAGAAATCACCAAATCAGGTGAGAAAAGTGCCTGAAGAAATACATTTAAAATACAAGGGTACAGTATATGCTCTCTGCTGGGAAAGCTATCACAAAATACAGCACTCCTCCCAGCTTTTGTTTGTTTTTAATCTGTGTAGTGGTTAGGTGCTGGCCAGATGCCAGGCACCCATAAAAGCCGCTCACTCACCCTCCCCTGCCACAGCTGGACAGAGGAGAGAAAATTCAACAAAGGGTTCATGAGTTGACATATGGACTGGGAGAAAACACTTCAAGGGCAAAATAGGCTCATCTTAGAGATACAAAGTAAATTTATTACTAACAAGATCAGAGTAGGAATCTGAGAAGTAAAATAACCCTTTTAAAACACCTTTTTTCCCCCCAGCCCCTCCTTCCTTCCCACCAACAGCGCAGGGGACAGGGCGTGGGGGCTTTGGTCAGTTTGTCACCCGAGGTTTCTCTCACTGCTCAGGGAGAGGAGTCCTTCCCCTGTGAGACCATGGGGTCCCTCCCACTGGACAGAGTTCTCTGTGAACTTCTCCAGAGTGAGTCCACTCTCACAAGCAGCAGGCCTCCCAAAATTGCTGCAATGGGAAGTCCCTCCCACGGACAAACAGTCTTTCCAAAACTGCTG
>VWPU01017700.1:0-16823 GCA_013398955.1 Callaeas wilsoni | reverse complement strand
TGGATCCCCTGGGCTGCAGAGGCACCGCTGCTTCACCATGGTCATCCCCATGGCCTGCAGAGGAATTTTGGCTGCAGTGCTTGGAGCACCTCCTCTCCCTCCTTCTCCACTGACCTTGGTGTCTCCATGTTGATTTCCTCACATGTTCTCACCTCCTCCTCTTTTCTGGCTGGAATCATAACTGTGCCACAAACTTTGTTTCGGTTTTCTTCTTAAATCTGTCATCACAGAGGCGGTACCAGCGTCTCTCATTGGCCCAGGTTTGGCCAGCAGCATGTCCATCTTCAGAGCCATCAGGGGCTGGCTCTGCTGGACATGGTGGAAGCTTCCAGCAGCTTCTCACAGGAGCCACCTCCGTGGGTGCCCTGCTACCAAGAACCAGGCTGTGCAAACCCACACAACCTGGAATTATCCCCTCAGAAATGACTATTACCAACTGGCAGCTGTTCCCAGCTCAAAGCAAGAAGGGCACCTGGCCCCTCCCAAAGGGGTAGGGGAGCTTTGGAGTGAGTCACATACAGCTCGGGTAGTTTTAACTTTCTTTCTGTAGAGTGTTACCACTAATCTTTTTTTATTCCATATATCCACTTTCCCACCAAGCCAGAGTGCAGATAATTGCAATCCAATCAGGGGTTTGATTTTTTCTTTAAATGCCTACCAAGTGCTGGGTTCAGCTCCTCAGAGAGGCAGAGGGAAGGGCTCAGCTCATGGTGGCCAGCTGCTCTCTCTGGCCAAAATCTCTGGGTACAGGCATAGATGCATACACAAACTCTCTTCTTTTTCCTCTTTTACTGTGAATGGAATCCTTGACATTTTTTAAAAAACCAACTCTTAGCTGCAGTTCAGAATAATGAAATCTTCCACCTTTAGCAGCAAACACCATAGGATGAAGGCTCCATCGCCATTCTAGCCTGAGCTCTTAAAAGATATCTTCATTGCTGTCCAGGCTGTACTACAGCCTGAAATGGCACGTAGGACTGGGTGCAGGAAGTCTAAGTTCCTTCTCCAGAAGGCTGCTGACAATGTTTGCACAAAAAAAATGAACCCTATTTCCCCAAAAGGTCTGTAAGAGCTCTAAGCACTACACAGGGAACACTTCTGTCCAGAGGAGTGGAGAACCACACCTCACATCCATCTACTGCAGCTGGACAGGAGCTCAAGGAGTAAAGCCTCCCAGCAAAGCACCAAAATAACAATCAAAAGTCAAGAAAAGGTGAGGCCCAAGAGTTCTTCTAGAAGTGCATATCGTGAAAACTGTGACTTTAAAAAGGGATAATGAGTTATAAAAGAAATCATGAAGTCAGGGTCATTCCTTCAGGGCAGTTTCTGTTTCTGTTGCCCAGTTCTTCACCTTTCAGAACAATTTAAAGGTTCTGGCTGGCTGCGTATCACTCCGATGAACATTACCAGCTAAAGATCTTTGTCTCATTTACACTTAGAGCTTAAGCCAGCAGAAACAGAGAACTTGTGGAAAGAAAAAGCATTTGTGAGCTTATCTAAGTTATCTCTTAACTAGAAAACTCTTATTTCCCCCGAATATCCCTAGAAGCTTTTGTTACTTATTTTCCATTTATCTATCATCTTTCTCCTGGCAAACCTACTGAGATCAGGTCATTTTCTCTCCCTTTTGATCCAAGACTGGCTTATGGAGTGGCTCTCCCCTCATTCCTGACCTCACCATGTGCTTGAAGCTCAGAACTTGGAATGAGCTGTTGAACTCCATGTGTTGATGTTGAACAGAAAGTTTAACCAAATCAGCCCCATCCTCATTTCACTTTAATTTTAAAAGCTGACGACTCAAGGGTAGGGGAAAAACGTTACTGTTATTGCAATGAAGGCTACACAGTGAAGACTGGAAAACCAGAACAAAGCCTAACAGGTCTAAAAGACCCTGACTTTCAGGGCCCAAAGCCACATAAACATGGCAACAATATGAAACTACGTCTAGAGTCTATTGAGTTTCTGAAAATCAGCTTCATGGCACAACCACCCTTCGGTAACTAATGGCTGCATTCAAAGCTGCATCTGTTGCTACAGCAAAACTTCCATGTCTACTATGTGCAACACTTGCTTAAAATTACTTCTACAGTTCTAGTAGAGAAGTGAAAACTGACTACAAAGGTGGTATTTTTCCTCTTCTAAATACATTCCTTGGGAATTATCCTTAAAAATGTTTGCTATTTCTAGGAACAAGTAATTTGTCCATGCATTAACCAATTACTATGAAAAACTACATTCTCTGCAGGGGGGTAGCAGGGGGAAGGAAGGGCTGCAGGTGTCCATCCATGTCCCCATCCCCACAACTTACTATTCACTAAGCTAAAATTTCTGAAAATTACCATTGTCAGGACAAGAGGGTGAGTGGGGATGTGCAGACACAAAACAATGCACAGTCGGAAACAGAATTTTTTTCCTAATTACTCTTCTTCCCCTGCCCTGAAGATGAATAATTCAATCTAGTGGCCCATTAAGCCTATCTATAAATAAAGGAGGAGCTGCTAACTTCTGATCCTGATTAAAAACATCTCTCCAGGTTCTGTGCAGAAACAAAGCTGGGTGCTCATTGCAGAGCTACTGACAGAACTCCAAACACCTTCACTTGCTCATATTAGACCTACAGACCCCAGATATGCTTCTTACAGTCCAACTGCTTTTCTGTGCAGTATTTTGGCTCCATCTTTCACATTGATGTAATTTTAAGAGCAGTTCTAGCAGAGGAAAGGAGGCCTGGCTTCCTACCTGGACCCACAGTGTGCAGCAGCATGAAGGATTAACTCAAAATCTTATTTTTAGAGTCTAATTCTTACGGAGAAACAATATCGTTCGCTGCATTTTTCCTTTCCTTTCATGCTTCGCTGGCATGAACTCATTTGTTAATAATGCCCATCTGTGACAGTCCGTTTTTATATTCATAAATTTCACGGCAGATTACAGGCTTTTAGAGAGCTCCCTGAACATCGGCTTCCTCACCCAGGAAAGTTCCACCCGCGCCCTGACAAGAGATAAAGCTGCAGCACGCGGAATTGTTTCACATCTGTGTGCCCCCAGCACCGGGGACTGCTCACAGAGAACCAAAGTGAGAAAGCCAGCTCCTGATTTCTGTGCGACAGCGGTTCCATGGAGATCAGGAGAGAAAATAAAAAGTTGCAGAACCATCAGTTCTCCTGCCTTCCAGGATCTCTAGATCCAACAAGCAGCAGTTTTTAACAGAATCGGAAGAGGAATGGGAAAAAAGCAGGTAGAAGCTGGCAAATTAGGCAGTCAGAATGAAGGGAAACTTTGTGTAAGGGAATTTTAGGGCCTTCATGCTCTGCAAAGCGCCATTTGGGCGTGCCATAGCTCAACTACTGAAACAGATTATCTGATCATCAAGGAAGGGACAACAATGGAAAATCTATTAGCTGATGGCTGTGGAGCAGGTCTATTAGGGACTGACTGATTAGCCTGTCGGGTGAGAGTCAGACTTTCTCAAATCTGCTTTTCAATAAACTGTTAAAAGTCAATATGACACAGAGTGAAAACTCAATTCAGGGTAACAAAGAAAAAAGAGCTAATTATTCTTGTACAGCACAGCAGATCCTTCCAGGTCTCTTTTAACAATGGATTAAGAATTAGAATAGACTATTTATGTACAGATAACCAACTAAGATAATCTGGGAAATAACACAAATAAAAGGACCAAAAGAAAAATTCTACGTGCCAAAATTCACATAATTTTAAATACTAAACTACAAACAAATGGCTCTCATGCTACAGAATCTCTGTGGAAGACCAAAAAGATGACGGAGTCCGCAGAAAAATTACCATATTTCAAAACAGTTTTTTTGGACAATTTATCAACTTAAAATTGCAGAATTTCAACTGTGGAACACAGCAATCAATATAGTATCAATGCTTTGGATATAAAATAAAACCAAGTGTGACAAAGCCCAGAGCTTTACAGACATTGCTGGGTTTGCCAGCTCAGTTTTGCTATAGAGAGCAACTGGGTGCAGGTGTAAAAGGCAAAGCAAGCTCTAAATGCTGTAGATTTTCTGGGAAGATTGGCAACAATAGCAAAAGAGCACATCCAGGGAGTTTGCTTGGCTTGTGTGCACTCTGCTCTTGCAGAGCCAAAGGCTCGTGGTGCCTTGCACTAACTCCTGTACACTGCCCTTGAACAATCAGCTGTGTTAGTGCTCTTGTGACACACCAACTCCACAGCACCTGAAAACATGTGCACAGGATGAGAAAAAACCCAAATCTGAGTTTCACCCACACTTCAACATCATGCTTTAGTCTTTCTGAGCTGTGTCGAGGCAGACATTTGTGGGACTTTGTGCAGAAAAACAAAAGTTATTTGAATTAGAGAAAATCTATTGAAACCAACTGCTTTCAGGGATATTGTTTGAAAGTCTGGTCCCCAAACACTTGTATAAGGACAACCAGGACACTGGTGATGTGGCATGGGATAAAAACAAAGTGCAAGAAGAAAGTACTTAAGTCAATTGATGGATATATGTAGCGTTGCTTGGTCTGCAGTTAAAGCAAACTGTAAAGCAGAAGTTATTGGTAACAGCCTGATTCTAACTGCAGACACCTCGGTACGAGCTGTAAAATCTATTCATGCTATGAGATAAGATGCAGGTACTTTGTGCCAGACAGCATGAGGTACTGCTGATACCAAAAATAAGGTGCTACATAAAGGCAGCTCAGCTCTGGACCGAGCAGATGGGATGGTGCTGGCTGTGAACAGCAGATGTACCTGCAGCCTGTGTTTCTGACCACAGCATTTCACTTCACCCCGCTCACCTGAAGGGCTGGCAGTGGGAAGGGTATAGAAAAGGAGGAGGAATACTGAATGCCAGCCCAAAATCTGTGTATTTTGTGAATTTTACTGTCTCACCTTTATCACAGAAGAAATTGCTCATCATTGGCATGCTAAAGACTAACACACCCTAGTACTAACTCATCCTACCCAAAAGCAATGTGAAAACACAATTAGAAAGAAAAAGTAAGCAAATGAAGAAAAGAATCTAATACTGCTTACAGGTAATGCCATAATTTCAGTGGACTAAAGTGGACAACACACATTTTAAAACCACATCAACGNGGTAATGCCATAATTTCAGTGGACAACACATATTTTAAAACCACATCAACATGACCTCGAGGGACATGGGGCCTGAAATCTCTCCAGCTCTGTGATCTCAGTTACAGATGTCAGGTCTGCACAGCTTCCTTCTCTTGTCACAGAAACGCTGAGATCTTTAGAGATTTGGTCTGAGCTTTTTTTTTGAGAAAAATCTAGTGAAAAGCAAACTAAGTAACACAAATACTTGTTTTCTAAGCTGAAAGAACACAGTGCTCCTCCTCTTCTCCCAACACTTTCAATCAGCTGGGAAACAACAGGGCTGCAAGACGAAAGCCTTCCAAAAGAAACTCCCTGTCAGAAAGGGTTTACTTCCAAATTCCTCACACCAGATCTACTTCAGAACAGAAAGCGATTTCTAGCACTATGCCATAAATCCATGGGTTGATGACCAAAAAATCAGTTTCAGCCCAGGTTTGGTCCCCCTTATTGTGGTGCGTTTTATTCTGAACCCCTTCTCAGGGTGAGCACTCCGCAGTCCGTGCAGCCACGGTCACCCCTTGTCTAGGGAAAGGCACGAAGGAGCCTGGTGACAGGTGGGGAAAGCACGTGATGATGCATTACAGAGATGCAAAATCCTTCAAGCAGTCAGAATTTCACTGCCTCGTCTTCTGGCATCCCTTTTTGAGACTGAGGTTGCATAGGATGATACACATTCCTGTCTTACACCTTCCTCTGGATGGGGGGAAAGTGATCACGGAAAGAATCAAACCTGGCAGACTGCAGAACTTCATCGTGAGATAGGCACGGCCAAACCAAAAACAAATAAAAAGAACAGCTGATAAAATACAGGGCCTGGCATAACCCTTGCAACACTGAAGGGGAAGTTCAGTCACCAGAAGCTCAATAATGAATTAAAAAACCCCATGAAACACAGTTTCAGAAGCAAATCTTTGTCTTTACGACCCAAAATGCCCAATCCTGTAGGCTGTGTGCAGCTGCACAAATCTACTTAAACTGCCAAGCCCAAGAAGCTGAGCAGGAATCTGAAATTGCAGCACTTGGATTCCCACAGCAACGAGAGATAAGGAAGACCGGGAACAGCGTCACTTTAGTGTTTGCTAACCAATTCCCCCTTTCCCCTTTCCCCCAAAAACCAGTTTAAATTACATGATGTTTATCCTAGCTGGATACTTTATTTATTTAAGACAGGGATTTGCCATCTGGTTAGCGATCAAATAAGCTACCCAGACTGAAATCAGCAATAATGACATTTTCCCTCTGTGAAATGCTGCTTCTTCAGAACATGCACACAGTGTTGGGTGTGGGGGAGAGGACAGACAACAGAATAAACCTCACCAAAACATAAAAAACCCGCCCAAAATCAACCAGCTCTGCCCATTCTGGCCACCATCATCTTCAGGCTCTTTTCCACCACCTCCAAACATGCAACAAACAGGCAGTAATTGCATTCCTACCTGCACAGGAGGAGCATGCAGAAGACAGACTGAATAACTGTCAAGCTGCTTACAATAAGGAGTAACAAAATGCATTAACCCATAACCCAATCTCAAGCAAGTGCTGAAGGTTTGGGTTAGTAAATATAAATACAAGACGAGAAATAAAAGTTGAATCCATTGAGGAATTATCACTTCTCTGCTGAAATTTACTCCCAAGAGAAAGCAAATGCATCAAAAGCTGTAGAGTGAAGGACACATTTAACTTCTTTTTCATCACTTTAAAACGGTTTTTCAAACTTAAAAGCTTTCTACTCAGAGCAAGGCATTAACAATTACAAAAAAAAAAAATTAAAAAATCTGAGTTCTTTTCTCAACACATATTCCCATGTCTTCTCTTTCAAGGGTTCTCATAATGACTTTTTGTTGCTTTTTAAGAAGAAAAGACACAGACTGATTACTTTTGTTTTGGTGATTACTCACCCAACAGAAGAAACATGGACTACATAAACTTTGGCTCAGATACCGTAAAACTCAAACAGAATTAGCTCTGCTTCACGCCTGCCAGCATAAGAAGCAAGGACAGATTTAGAATGCTCTCCTTACTCCGAGTTTCCTGCTCCACCCAGGCACACCTTCAGCTGCCTGACCCCACTTCGAGCAGGGAGCTTTGGGCACAAAGCAGCACAGGTGGGTTCTCAGTCTGGGCCACCTCCACACCTGCAAAGAACAGCAGTAGCATCCTTCTTTCCCCCCATCCTGCAAGCCTGGGAACATGTGCAGGCAAGGGGACTTGCCAAGCTGGGACAGCCACAAATCTCATCTAGAGGCAAATTAGACTGGACTAAACCAAATCCACGCACCTCCCATTTTATGCTTCAGAAATCTTAACTGGAACACGTCTGCTATATTTGTTCTGAACTTAGTATTTTCAAAAGAGAGACTTCCCTGAGGGAAAAAATTTTTCAACAATCTGGTGTTTTTTACTGATCACTGCACTGCATGTTTTCAGAGTCCATTGCCATTGTTTACTTCCCCTAAAATTATTTCCAGGCCCACAGATATGATAGCTGGATGTTTTTCCTCTTTTCCTCTTTTTTGTGCGTTGTTTTTCAATTCCGTGGCTCTGAACACTCTTAGAGCTGTCAAAATTAAGCTGATCATAGCATCTCCTGTTCCCAACAAGAGGACAACCCAGTTCTCATTGAAATTAATAGAAGCTTTGCCACTGATGGCAATGCAAGTAGGATCATGCACTCAACCTCTGTAACAAAAGTAAATAAACATTTTCATTTCCATGTCTGAATTGGTAATGCTGGAATAATAGCTTTCTTCTCCTTCTAATAAAAGTGGAAAAAAATCTAAGTATAATTGCAATTCAGCTGCTGTGTGAAGGAAGGAAAACAAAACCCAATGAAGCTTTTTATTACATTTGCTGTTTGCAGAAAGAATGAATGATCCCTTTGCATTTTCCTACTCCATTTTGAAGAGGTGCCCAGCTCTGGCTGGACATCCATGGAACTCCTTTATTTACTGTGGACTACACTGCCCCAGATCTTACCCATGTGACACAGGAATCAAGGGCAAAAGAAAAAGTTTTATATGGCCTCTACAATTAGCACATAGCAGTAAAAAGCAGTAACGTTATACAGTATTTTGTTAGCTGTCTTGGGGTGATTCTACGACCATACTGTATTCCCCATCGCCTGCTTGATCTCTAGTGTACCTTTAAATTGCAAAGGGGGGAGAGAGAAGTCGAGAGAACTCTTCAAAGCGGCCAGCTTGACCTTGCATCTAGAATGTTTTGCATTCTTTTCTCTCCCGATTCTGACAACTTTTGTTGGTTAGAGGACTTTTGCTCTCTAGTCTCTTCGGCTTTCAGCGGAGAAGGGACTGTGATCTGCCTCAGCGGCTTCTGTTCCTTTTTGGACTGTTTTTGGCTTGCTTTTCATCCCAGACCAGCTCCCATCTCCGGCCCTGCTCGGCGGGACCCGCCAAGGGGGATCGTCGGACCCTGCCGGGCCTGGCCCAGCCCAGCGTAAGACTGCAGGTTTTACCTACAGAAAGACCTCTAAAATCCATAGTCCTCTTTTAGGGGACAGAGGAGGGTGTGTCAATATCCTTTTTTTCCCGTGACAGCAGGGGACTCTGTTTGTTAAATAAATAGGGTTTTTTTCACTTTCACTTGAGAAATTATTTTCCTGAACTTGTGAGAGAGGTGCTGCCGGGGCCTGCTTGCCTGGCAGGCAGCAGAGAGAGAGAGACGCCCCTCTCGGGGTGTTTCCTCCTGGATTTGTGTCCAAACCGGCACACTAACAATAAAAGCTTCTCTTTTTAGGGAAAAGGGAAGAGGAGACAGCCCATGCACTGCAGCGTTGCTGCTTCCTATGGACTCAGAGGACACGTGGGAGCCCAGTGCTGACCCTGCCAGCCGGGCTGCGGCTGCACAGACCCTCAGCCCTGCCTGGCACCCCGTGCCAAGGCTGCCTGCTGCAGAGGGAGCCTGCACGGGGCACACGAGCTGCTGCAGGGCCGCGCTGCCCCGGTCTGCAGCTGTAACTCCTCAGCTCAGCACTCAGAGCAGCTCTGGTTCATGATGAGATATCGACAGCAATTTACAGCAGCTCAGAAAATAGCTGGTTTTTGCTTTTCTTCCTTATCCATTTTCTTTTTTGAAGCATCGGCTGTTCAGCTACAGATATAAACATCCAGTAAGCAGAGTGTTTAATAGAAAGCAGAAAACCAACCCACCTGTAACACAGCCCTATGTAAATCCAACTTCCACTCAGCTCTTTCATAAAAGCAGACTTCTCTCTTTACATTAACAACGGGAGACAATCTGTGATGAAGTAATGACTCAGACTGGAGTGAAGAGTTGAAATTCTTTTGCGCCTTCAATTCTATCTCGTATCTGATGAAGCTGGCTCTGCATTTTCCTAGTGCCACCCAATTGTAACCTCTAGGACCTTTTCCTATATCCAAGACAAGGGAAGGATTTGGTTTAGACTGCAAGGAGATCTAAACTTTGCTTCCTTACAGGTATTCTGTAACCTTTAAATAGAATCAATGGCACTAATGCAAACAATAGGATTTTAAGGCTCACGATCTCAAGATCACCATCACAGATTTTCTTATCTTGAGACATCCTTCTCTTAGCAAGAGTCCTTCTCAACAAATGCAATGGCATAACGTGACAAAAGGATATGTTTGACATAAACCAGCCACGTGTGGTGATAATGCCAGGCAGCCTCTGGGCTCAAGGCATGAGTACCATTGCTCCTTCTTGCAGCCATCTTAGGTGTGTCTGAGGTCACAGCTTTTTCAGAGCAGACAGTCACTGATCATAAAGGCTGGCTGCCTCATAACTATATTAACATAACTGAAACATCCGCTTGTGGAACTAGTTCTAATTAATTAAAGTGGCAAGGAGCCAGTTGGGAGTTTTTAAAATCAGTGCGGGTCTCTTATAAACTTGAGTCTCTTTGCAAAGCACTGCTAAAAAACAGGAAGCGATGTCTAAAACTTCCTTAAGCCTATTATTCTTCACTTCCAAGGAAATCCGTTTCCAGTCCAGCCGAGAAGACTCGTCACAGAATTATGGCAGTCAGTGAACTACCAAAACATGTTAATGCACTGCTCACAGTCAGGAACTCAACCAAGGGGAAAAACTGGCAACAAGAACAAGTCAAGACAACAAAATACAGAAAGTCTCAAGTCACAAGTCCAGCACCATTCTTTACTATGAAACATAAAAAAGAGAAAAAAATCCAAGATAGGTCAATGGATTAATCAGCTGCTGAAGAGAAAACTTCCTGCATAAGCAAAATCACACTGCTCCATCATTTGATGTACTGCAAGTGAACAAAGAAATCAAAGATGGACCCTACCCTGTAATTTACCCCCACTTGCACAGCTTCTGCTATGTGCATTCACTCTGACTGATAAGCAAGTGACACAGAGTTAAAACATTTTCTATTTAGATGCTATAATGTCCAAGGCAAAAAGGACTCAAGTTATAACTCTGCATATCTCAGCTTTTACGAGCTGACATCAAGCTTCTACTGTCACTTCTGGTGCAAACATCTAACGCTTGTTCCTGAAACAGACATTGCAAAATATGTTGTTTTTTCCCCCAAAAAGCATTACTATTTTCACCCATGCCGCTGTGTACCTACTAACACACACCAGGTGAATCACCTGTCGACTGGCTGGCAGCACATTGTTTCTGCTGCCGTGCACCAAGCATGTGTGACATTTATCTCCCTTCCTCAAAGCTGAGCACCGACCACACAAGTGATTAAACCACTTCTTTTCCAAGCACCATACACACCTGCTCATCAGCAGAGAACTCTGTTCCTTCATCCAGGTACACAACACAATCGCCTTCTCTTTCAGGAGCTGCCTTGCTAACAGGATTGGGAGAGGGAAGAAGCTACACAGAGCTCTCCAAGAGCACAACAGGGCACAATTGTGAGGAACCATAATTTTTAATCAAGTTTTTAATAGCCAGTTGGCAGGCGAAAGCTTGATTTTCTTCAAAAGCCTGCATTTCTTCCTGTCCCAGTGAATATTTAACAATCCTCTGGTGATACTGTGTTAAGGAATCACGCATGGTATGTTGGTTTAATAACCCTGTCTTTGGCACATGAGAGGGCATGTCATACTCAATGTACCACAGAAGCCACTCCAGTCAGGTGGAAACACTCAGTGGGGAGAGTGCTGATTTGTAGAACTCTTTTTCTGTGTCTCATTTGACTGCTTTATCGAACTCTAAGCCTTCCCCCAAGGAGTACAGATGGATAGCTGAAGTTCAGGCTAAGAAGAATGGCTACCCACCAACCAAATTAAAAAAGGCAAAGAAAAAGCAGGAATCATACAGTGAACTTCACTCCCTGTTTGTATTTACTGGATAGACAGGGTTTTGTTTTTTGTTTCCGTTTCTTCTACCCCTTCATTTCCCTTCGTTGCTGTATCAAAGTATCACATTTGGGGGAGGTGGTTCATTGCACATTCCTTTGTTCAGAAGATGAGCAGCAATCAGGCGATGCCTTAGGATTTTAGCTTTTATATTTTCATATATTTGTAATCCTGCAGTTCTTTAGTGTGTAACTCTGAGCTCCATACAGAGTGTTAGCTACTGCTTTTCCCATTTTGGTCAGACACAACAATTCCTCTCCAGGCCTGAGAATCAAGGACACCTCACTGTCTCAGGCCCTGAGAAATGGAAACAAAAGTGAGTTGGAGGGGAGCAAACTGAGAGAATGGGACTGCACTGCCTGAAGCTGTAATTGCACAATTAACCACTGATATGCAAATGGACAAAACTTCTATCTGTCCCAAAAACGTGTGGCTGTGTCCATCCTGGGTGCAGTCTCTGTGAGACTCCTGCACTGCCCAAGGTGTGCCCTGTGAAGGCCTTTCCATAAATCCCTGCCCTTTATCCTTTCACTCTGCCCAGCCTCTGCTCCAGGGCAGCCTCTCCAAGGCATCACAGGGGCAGCACGACAAGGTTGCCTTATTCCCTTGCAAAATCAGGCACTGCACGACCGATTCCCCACCTCAGCTCTGCATTAAATTACTTCTGCCGTTTCAAGAGCTTTATGCATATTTTCCACATCTCACACTCAGGATACAAAGAAATGGTTGGAGACCATCCACCCTTATCATTCTCTCACTATGATCACCAAGCTTTACAAAGAAGTGAAGAAGAACCTCGTAATTCCTACATTTAGTCACAAAGAGGAAGCAGGACAGTGTTATCTCATTTAAGGCCCCAAGTACAGCAGAATAAGCTGTGCAAAGTTATCATAGTGCTGCTGATAGGATCAAAATTAAAACCAGACTTTAAACATATCATATGGCACATGAACAGTATCAACTATCTCTGTCCAGTACCTGCTCTTCCTCAAAAGAGTGAACTTCAATTGGTCATTCCAGTTTTTCTGCAGGCAAACATAGCTAAACCTATCCCTTCTTGTTGGGAATGGGAAATTAAAGGACTAAGAAAGAAAATTTCATAACACACAGATTGGCAGTTTGTTAAGAAATGCACCTATTGTATGTTCAGGGTAGTTTTATCAAATTAGTCTTACTTTACTGTTTTCTCTTTCCCCACTCATATCATTACAAACATCACACAGTAGGCACTAAAACTTTCTAAAGTAAATTCAAACCAAAACCAACACAACTGCTGAAAATTCCACACATCGCTATAAAAACCTCAACCAGTCCAAAACTATTTTTACAAACACTATTTTTACGTCTGGATGGTCTTACCACCCCCACCCTAGTCTGGCATGACTCTCCTCTTACAGAGAAAAACCTGCCTCACGTGCTTCTTTATAATGACATTTGCTGATTTGCAGTAAAATTTCCATTAAACTCTGTTTCGACAGACTTACCTCTCCAGTGTCAGGGTCAGCACAAACTTAGAGAACCCAGCTTTAAATTCCTTACAAGAGAGGACTGAAATCAAGCAACAGAAAGATTAAATGAGAACATAAGCCAGTAAGACCTTACATGAGTATTTGAGAGGTCTCCCTGCCCCACAGCTCCAAACTACTTTGACAGAAACAAGGAGTTTTGCTTAGGGGTTGTACCTATTTTCTCTCTTCTGTTTCTCTTTTATTCTCATCTCCTGTGTATGCAGGAAGAACTGGAAAATATCTCATATGGAACTGATAATGGACCTACTGGAATTCAAATATTTACCAAAGGGGAATCAGTCATGCAGTGCTTTTTCCTGCCAGCAATCATATATTCCCAGCACGGATAACATTTTCACATATAAATAAAGCCACATATCATTCCTGCTTCTGCTTGGAAAGTATTGAACTTTAACAGCTATGGAAAAAAATACAGTGCATCAAAATCCACCCAAACCTTCAGGCTTTCCTGCTAAATTTTTAATTTAAAAATACTATTCGCATGCTTAAAGACATGCATGTGCAGTAATATCTGCAGATTTAAAATCTATTTCAGTACTCCTGTAAATCATGTAAGATATTACCAGCTATAAGCACTGAGGCTGCAAAGCCAATTTCCATTAGTTCTGGTTCTGACCAAGCCACTCCATGGAAATATTCCAATTGTTTGTACCACTTAAATTATCTCAGTCAGACACCTAAATGTGTTTGTTGTACACCCCATTTCAGCATAAGGTGTCATGCTACACCAACACGTCAGTTCTTACAGAGGGAAATGGTTTATCAGTAACTATTTCTCTCAGCATGGAACAAGCAGCAGTGGAAAGTGCAAACCAATTTAATTTAACAGGAGGGATTCATACCATGGCACGCAGTCGTCCATTAACAGAACAAACCCCTGCCTCCCTCCCTTTCTCCGGTTGGCAATTGCAGCAAATCTTCCATGAAAATACATTTCCTGTAATGTTCTGGTCATGGTTGGCAAGAGTTGCAACCCATTTCCATAAAGCCACCATGTGGAAAATTGCCTTGGCTGTTAAAATGGACTAATGCAAAGGAATTTTTTCCTTAATGTTGAAGGCATCAATCCTTTTTTAAAAAAACACCACTTTGCAGGACATTAGCTGATCACCCATCAGCTGTAAGGCAGAGCCCTCAAACTAAACAGTAAGAAAAGGAAAAAAAAAATAGCCCTTCATCCAAGTATCACTTTCAGACCAGTAACTCAGCAAATATAAGGAGAGAAGCCCGAAGGAACTTTGCAACAGCAACTCTGTTTTCACCAAAGAATAATCCTCATGCTGCACCTGCTAATCAGCAAGTATTAGTCAGCCCCCCAAAAGTTAAATCCTGAGTCTGCAGCCAAGAGGCTGCATCACAGGACAAGTCAGACTGTTAAAGAAGATGCTGCAAGGCTTTCAGGGCTGGAATCCCACTCTCCAGTACAGGTGTTACCTGGTGCAATTTACTCTTTAGTTCTCAGGACTCACGGAGATCCTGTTTACTCACTCTTGGTCTACAGGGTTGATTCAGCCCATAACTCTTTCCTACACCTGTCTCTGCCTCTCCTACACTGTTTTTGCATAGCTGAGCAGATCACACCTGTTTTGCACACTGCCTGAGCTCTTCAGCTGTGCTGGACCAAGGATGAGATGCAAATGTGGTGCACAGGGTGGGGGCCTGCAGCTCATGCTGTCTGGAATCTCCCATTGCCCAAAGCACATTATACAGAGTTACGGAGCTTTGCTTTCCCTCTCTGACTCTGGGAGAACTCTTGAACTCCAGGGCGTTACAAGACCAGAAGCTGTTAAATGAAATTGCCTGATCTGGAGAAATCTACCAGTAGATTTTAGAGAAATGCCTGTGAAATAAAGCACAGGTAGAGGTGGCACCCCTTTTTGGACAGGGGAGACACTCAACATGCAAGACTTCAGTGGCACTGACTGATCTCAAACCAGTTCTTAAATTGATAAACGTAAACTCACACGGACTCTGGGTTACGTTTTACAAGTGACACAACCAAATTACCTGCAAAAAATTCAACTTGGTTACAGTATTTTTGCACATTAAAAAGATAAACTGTTACCATGGTATCAGTTGTATAAAAAAGCTCACAAAGCTTATGCCAGGAACCACGAAGTGCAGGACAGCAGTGGCGTCACTGAAACCTTTTGCAAGACTGGAAAGTGAGAGAAAAACTAAGAAAAACATTCAGGAAGTTCAGTATAAGAAAACTAAGAAATCTCTGGACATGCACAGCTTGCAATGCATCTGCTGAACGTTTGGGAACTGCTCAAAATCAGGCCAAAGGTGTCTGTACTCAGGGACTATCATAGATACACTAAAAATAAGGTCATTTTTGAAGACATAAGGTTTGTTTCAGAAGTCCAAGGCTTTGAAAAACTAAAATAAAAAAGAAAACAGGTCCCAGAAATCTTCAATCACCTGCCAGATGCTATTCTAGCAGAAGGCCAGTTTTGGATTACTGTACAAGAAGGAAAGGTAAGGATCACTGTAAGCCTTAAGAAAGGGTCAATAAAGCAAAGGAGAAAATATTTTTAAGATTAAATATCTATGATTAAAATAACTGATAGAGCATAGAAAAATATGTTTGTGAGCACGTAAGTTCTCTGAAATTTAAATATTGTTGTGATACATTCCTTGACTACAAAATTCTGGTGGCTGTGTTTCCAGGCTCAAAGCTGTGCCCAAGGCAATAGATACAAAAATACAACAACGAGTTTCCCAGTTTTATCCTTCCTGGCTTCAGTAAGAAAAGAAGATCTACATGAACAGAAAAGCTACTTTACAATGTTCTAATGCCTCTTCAAACTTCACTGGTTTTCTTTGCTGGAAAAAGAACCCCATCTTATTATAAAGTTTTTTTTTTTTCAATCCTGAGAGGCAGGAATGGAAAAAACAACCCCACGAGGCAAGAAACAGCAATAGAGGAGCACAGCATGACTATGCTGTACATGCCATCAGAAGGGTGTAGTGTTTTGCTACCATATGGGCTTAAGAGAAGCATACATATTTCAGAGTACAGAAAATGCAATAAAGGGGTGCATGAGAAAAGCTACATAATGCCGGTTTCTTCCTGTATAGTCTTGTTTTCTATTTATCATACCTGCTACACAAAAATCTAGTTTGTGCAGGGTCAGTGAGCAGCTAAAGTATCTTGAAAGAAAAGTCTAATCTTTCCTAATCATCTGCGCTTCCTGCAACCTCTACATTAGCCCTTTCCCTGATTTATGATTCCCACACTCTCCCCGTGATTAAAAGCATGATGGTTTGTTTGCATTTCTACTTAGGCTAATTATTTTTTGCCCTCCCTCCAACTTCAGCCACCCTGCAGATGACAGGTCTAAGGGTCCAATGCTCATTTCCAAAACCAGGATGCTGCCCTACAGCACTGCTCCCCCTGTGCCCACCACACAGAGAACAAGCACTCTGGATCTGCTGGGAGTTTCAGCACTGGCCCCTGGCTTTTGCTGTAACTACAAAAAAGTTTCAATTTCTTCTCTATCTAGACTCGAAAACCTAAAGCCTCCAGAAATACTAGTTAGATTTTAATGAGAAATCATCCTTTGACTCAGGTCCCTATAAACCTCAACCTGAAAAGTGTAATGGGTTTTGCCTGACTGACAAAGCAGCTGCTGGGTGCTTTTGGGAAGAATGCCTCCCAGTCCTGCTGGCAACTCCTGGCTGGTCAGACAGGTACTTCAGCAGCACAGTGGCAGACAGAGAGAAAGTGCAGCTTAATGGAGATGGGCTCCTGTGATGTTTGCAAGGGAGAACAGCCACAGCAACAACAACCTAAAAGGTTGTGCTGATTTTTAGGTTCAACCTAAGCTGGGAGCGTGTGTCGAT
>VWPU01017698.1:0-48945 GCA_013398955.1 Callaeas wilsoni | reverse complement strand
CCTTCCCCTTCCCCTTCCCCCTTATCTGTGGAAGGCATGAGGGTAGCTAGATACGATTTGTTCTCAAAACATCCATGCTGGTGCTTTTCTTATCATCCTCTATCTTCTGAGTGCTTAAAAAGATTGGCTGACTATTTATCCTCGTGTCTTTCTGGACACAGAGCAGGAAATGATTGGGCTGTTATTCTTCCCACCATTTCTAGCAACATATTCCTTCATTATTGTTATTTTTTTGTCTAACACCAGTGGCACATTATCTTCCCAGAGGGTGTCTGTTGTGTGTGTCCCAGGGTTTAATCCACAGAGGGATGGAGAAGAAAGGATTGAATTTCAGCTGCTCCTGCAGTCACTCCTGAGCGAGGATGACAATCCCAGTGTGCAGGGGATCAATGATATCACAAAAATTGATCTTTAATAAATAGACTGAGAGTCTGAGTGTATCCCGTGGCAGTCAGTGCGAACAGAGGCACTGTGTTATGTTATATACATTATGGCAGAGGATATGCACAGTGCCATCCTGAAGACAGATTTTACAGCTTTCAGTTTGCTGCAGTTCCTGGGCTTCAGCTCTAAAAGCACCAGAGACTTCTAATGATAATTCTCAAATCCCAGTCCAATGTCACGAGAGAGTAAAAAGAAGGAAATCTGTTCATAAAGCTTAGTTCCTTCGGTCATTAAACCAGGAAAAAATTGCTGGTGTGAGGAGTGCTAAGTAGTCAGAGAATAAATCTCTTTGTGGATTATTAATTGCAAAGTAAAAGCTAATTTGGAATGGGTGAACAAGATCTGCTTTTTGTATTGGTGTTTTTGGAGTGGCTGCAGCCACAGCTACAAACATTTGTAAACCATCACTCCATCCTGCTTTAATTTGAATTCCTGAGAGTTATGGACTAACAGCAAGAGGATAATAAATAGACCAACAGGGATTTTTGTAGATCTGATTTTTGCATGAAATTAATGGAGTTTTAGCCACACTTCTTAAACCAGCGGGGTGAACATTACCTGCAAAACAAAGTTTCTCTTGGTGACACCCTCCAGATGCTAAAAGCAGAATCCCAGTTCCAATGGACTGGAGCAGGGGCCCAAAATCACCAAATCCCAGACTTCTGCACCCCAAACTTTCACAAAGAACCTGGCGGGGAAAACTCTGGTTTGGAAAGGGAACAGTGGTAAAAGCTTGCTTGGATTGCATCCCTACAGACTGCACAGCCCTGCTGGGTGGCAGCCTGTCCTTATTTACAGGATAACATTATCCCAAACCTCAGATTTCCTGTCGGGTTGTCCAGCTGCAGGCTCAGTGTGATTTCGGACTGTGGTTACAGCAGGACAAGTCTGTCGCTGCTCTCCCTGGAGAGCATTTCCCACCCCAAAGGCCAGGCCAGCTGCTTTGCAGCCACTCACATCGGAGTTTTAATTCATCCTCTCACAATTCTAAAGCCTGAATAAAGGCTGGTATAATAAATTCAGTGTCTGAGTTGTCATCCTGCTGGTTTTTATGGTGGGGTACAAGCTGCACTCCCAAACCTTTCACACGCACAGGAGAGCTTTGGTGTGAGCTGCTTCCACACTTTCAAGACTGGCTAATTATGCACATTTAAAAGTCTCTTTCAAGGCCTTACCCAAAACTTATTGATCCTCCCTTGACTCTCATTGCCCTTTACAGACTGGGGGGCAGCCAGGCTCTTGCTGCCTTATTTGATCTCTGCTCTGCTTGCCAGAAATGCAATTTCTTCTCTAAAACAGAGATCTGGACTCACTTTGCATATTTTGTCCTCCTGCATTACCTCAGGAGGTGTTTTCACTGCTGTTTGAACCTCCTGCACAGAGACCTTCCAAGGAAAAAGTGGAATTGCATCAAGGGAAATAAAAGATTCGCTGTTATCCCGAGACAAGTTTAGCTAAAGATCGACAGTTTGTGTTGGAGCAGTGCAATATCTGGATATTTTGTATACCTGAGGTGTTATTGTCTATCTCACAAAGCTGTGACTCTGTTAATTTAAGCAGATCTAGTGATAGCATTCATTTTAGTGGCATATTAAGAAATATTTGATTTTTATTTGGCCCTGAGTCCTTCACAATGACTCTCCTCAAGCACATCATTGAGCTTCAGGTGCACAAAATGTTCCCAACACACTGATTTTAGCTATAAATATTTTCTCTGAAGCTATTTCCTAGATATTACTCAAATACTACCTGGAGAGGTAATATTAGACTTTCTCAATTTACAGCACTGCCTGTTTGTATGGAATTATCACAAGCAGATAAAATATCTGCTGATTTGCTCCCAGGTACCAATACTTTTCAAGAAGGAATAGTTATAAATCTAGTCAGGAACATTTCACAGAGTAAAAGTGATGAAATTAGGTTAATACATTATTTATAATGAATGATTTGCTCAGCTCTATGCAAAAGAGGGGAACATTTTTAACCAGTTAAATCATATGAGAGGAGGTGAACGACATTGTTTCCCTCATTTTTCTCAGTTTCATGGCAGACTGTCTTAATTACTTATTAAGCCCTAACTTTGCCACTTGTCGTGTGGCAGCTGACAATAAAGAGCTGTGCCTGAACAGATGAGCAAACATCTGGCCAGCCCTGGGAACAGTGGCATTGCTGCTTGCTCCTGTCCCCCTGTTTTAGCCACAAACTCCTCTCCTTGAGGTTTTCCCATCTCCTTTCCTCTTTCATTCCCTTTCTACAAAGAAACTGCAGCTGGAGGAGCACTGGAGTGCAGAGTGGAGAATGGATTCTCGTTAATCATGCAGGTACAGCTCACTGGATAATTCATAGCACATCTCCCTGCCACATGTAGGACTTCAGAAGTGATTAACCAGCAGCTCTCACTGCTGTCCCACCACATAAGAAAGTGTGGCAATAAAAGAGGATTCAGCTTCACAGCACCACGCAAGCTTGAATTTCACTGATAATAACGACGTGAATGTGGAAATGGGAGGGATGGGAAAAATAGCTCAGGGAAGGGGTGGAAAAAAAAGGGATAAGAAAACAGTTCTTCAAACCTAAAAATAAAAAAGCAGGAGAACATCGTACCAGGAAGTGTAACAAATTTCCAAAGCGGGGCTGCAAGAGAAAACACTCCAATCCCACAAGAAGCAATTAGAAGATCCTGTGGAAATGGTGCATTAAAAAGATGAGTCTCCAAAGGAATGAGCTGCTTTGTTCCTCATCTCTTTTTTTTATTGTTGTTCCAATGGAATGTGTCTGCCTGCACATTCTCTGCGCAGCGTTGGAACGGTGCTTTCCCCTTCCAGAGGATTATCTGGCCTCTGTTGTGAGGGGCTATGAATAAGCAAAAGCTTTCAAGGCTGCTGAAGAGGATGAAGCACGTTTTTATTTCTCTTTGTAGAACACAAAGCCTGTAGGAGGGAAATTGCAAAATATTGTTCTTCTCTAACAGGCGTTAGAGAAGCGCTTGGTTTATTTACTCATCTCCCACCTGAACCAACCTGCAGCTTCATTTCAATAAATAAGCTCCCACTCCATGGTTTTTATGTGAGGAGTGGGGTAAAGAGAGGAAGGGAAATGAAGGGAAATTCTTTTGTGGAGTGGATTATATTTCTCCCTCTTTGTCCCCTTCCTTCCTGGCTGTTTCTCTTGCCTTGTAGAGGGGGTTTGAGCTGAAAGAATTTGGGCATCTCATAAACCAGGGCACTCAGCCCTTGGGTTTACACATCCATCACCTTCTAGATGAGCTCACGTGTGTTTTAAAATGCAACTTTTTGTTGCAATTCTTCTGTCCCACTCACCTGGAATCTGAAAAGGCCTTTAGAGAGTCTGCTCCTGGCAATCCTGCCCTCAGTGATTCCTGCTCTTCCTTGGAGGGAACTGAAGACAGCACAAATCTGAGTTAATGGGTTTTATGATCAATCACCTCATACCTGTCCTATTAATAATGCAAATGGGATAGGATTATTGAGTTACGAGGAGCTTATACACAAATATTAACCACTAATACATTCATTAAGCTGACTAAAGTATTAATTGGCTTTGATTCTGCTGGATTGCAGACTACCAGATAGTTTTACCGAGGCCTGCTCAAATTGATTAGAGTGATCCCACGCTGTGCACTGTGTTTCCACAACAGAATTGATCTTTTTCCTGGATGAAGACAAACAACATTCTGAACCACATCTGGGGATGGTTGTGACTGAGCTTGCTTAGGGAGATAAGTAACAGAAACGTCCTGCTGGAGTGGTTTATCCTGGATGGGATCTTATTCTGAAAGTAATCACTTTAAATTTGATGTGATTGGGTTCAGATCCAAAAGAAAAGCAGAATAAAAGATTGTCCCTGTTTCACTGGGTACTGTAGAGACTGAGGCCCATGGCAGGGGTGGGACTGGGTGAGCTTTGAGTTCCCTTCCAACCCAAACCATTCTGGGAATTTTTGCTCTCATCCTGGAGAAATAAAGGAACAATCCTACATGGAAAATCATTATCCTAATGAGGTGGACACTGTGGGTTTCTCTGCAGGTGAAAGTCAGAATAAATTGGCCTTCTCAGCACGCTCACCACAACTTCAGTGCAGGCACTCAGTGAGGAGGGTGTAAATATTGGTACTTTAATATTACACGCGTTTAATAATCATAAGTGGTTTTTTCATGTGTCTTTGAAAGGGTCCAAGGCAAGCGTATGAAAGATTATCCTAAAAATATCGCTAGCCTAAACTGACGTGGGGTCACTTCACTGCATGTCTGGAAGGTTAGGAAAGTTCTCCATGGTTAGATCTGGGATGAAGATTTTCGTGGTATCAAAAAGGTCTTGATCAAGGAAAATTTCAGTTTCCTCACAGTTTTTCCCCCAGCTCTGGATGCTCATTGTCCCTGTAATATTTTCTCATTTCTCAGGCTTCTGAAAGTGCCTTTTCCTTTGCAGCACCTCGCTGACAGTGAGTGGCAGTTGTTCATTAACCATTATCTCTTCTAATTTGCTGTGAACTAATTGCAAGGAGCATAAGAAAAGCTATTAGAATAGCAAAGCTCTGAGGGATAAGAGGAGAAAAAGAGCAGGTCAAGATCACTGCAATTTACAGCAATATTTCTTTCAAGAAATGTGGAGGCCTAAAAGTCAATTGTTAAAAAGAAAGCAGAAAGAGACCTGCAAATATAAATTCAAAAATCAATAGAAATGTCCAGTTTGATACAAAGTTTTACAGCAATTTCTAGGGAAAATACTTACCTTATGACATGACAAGTACCTTTATTGCATAGGGTAAATGAGCCAGTAAAAGCAAAAATATTGGGAGCATATTGGAGCAGAGCAGTAGGACTGAAAAACAGGAATACTCAGGCACAAAGATAACATCAGAAAAAAAACAACAAAACTAGCCCACAAAAGAAACCCCATTTGAAGTGATTCTTGCAGTCCAAAGCTGTTTTCTGAAAGAGGGAACGAGCTTGGTAATCAAAAGGCATCATTATCTGGCTAATGTTTCCCAGAATTCTGAAAGAAATAGAAATAAAATTATTAAAACTATCACAGGTTATGAGCAAAGCAATTTTGCTCCTGTCTGCATTGATGTGTAACCCCAGCAGGAGATTCCTTATAACCTGAGCTGCTGATGATTACAAATCATCAGGTTCATTTACGTATCACTCGCGGTTAAAATTCACTTTTGATAGCAGTGAACGAGGATGGTAAAAATTGTAAATTAAAATATCTACCCAAGCTGTTGTGTCAGTACAACTTCAGTGGCTCATGATAAAAAAGGTAGAAGAACTTTAATGACTGTTATGAAAATAAAAATTTTCATATTTCCCTGTCTCCAAATTGTGACTAATAAGGTGGATGTAGCATGAAAGAACACGAATGATGAAAAAATAGCTGCATTGGTCACACGTAGGCAACAAGTAAGACACAGGAATCTTTATAAATCACATGTAGAGCCCGAGCACAGACGGATTACCAGGTGGTGAAACAACAGCTGACATCTCCAGCGTGATGGGCGAGAAATATGACCAGGGTGAGTAGTTTGGACAAGCTTTAATTCAGCACAGCACACTTTGGAAAATGGATGGCTTTTAAAATAACTTGGGAATGTTTCTGCCCTCCTCACAGTGCCTGCTGGCCCCTGGGGCTGGGAATGAATCCAGCACCATTGTTGGGACAGCAAAGGGTGAAGCTGAGCAGGTGCTGGTGACCACTGGCACCAGTTTGAGATGATTCTTGTGACCAGTTACTCAATTAGAGCTGTTCTGCCAACACCACCAGCTCAGGAGTTAAAATAATGTAAGGGAACAGAGTTATTGCCGTGCAAAGGTCCTCCTGCTCGGGTGGAGGATAGCAGGAAAGGTATTCCTGAATTCCTCATGGATGAGAACAAAAAAAACCCCTCTCCTAGCCTTGGAGCAGATTAAAGGCAGGTAAACAGAGTATCAGAGAGATCCGTCATCGGAATGAAGGCGGAAGGACGCGGCTCTGCCAGCCTGGTAACCTTCAGCAAAGAAATGCAGGATGAGATCATTTGAGCACAGATTGGAAGAATTATGGGATGAAAAATTAGTTAAATAAATCAGCAGGCATGTCAGGTGATCCTCTGCAGCAGAGACGGATGTTTCTTTTTTAATTTTCTGAAAAGGCACAATCTCTCGGCTTGGACTCGAGGGTCTTGAAGGTCTTTTCAACCTCGACTTTTCTGATTCTCACAGGGACTACAGGTTCAAGCAGCCACTTTGGGAAAGGATAAAAACTATTTTTGCCTCTACTCCAATGAGTTTATGAAGACTGTGTAGCAGCTGAATTTATGGAAGTTTGGATGAGAACAAAGAACCCTGAGAAGCTGTCCCTGATGGTGACCTGGTCCATGAAGGACATCCAGAGGCAGGAATTCCACCCTCCTGTGAAGTCCATGGAATACTGGGCTGGATCCTTCAGCTGGGGGATGCTTGCTCTGGCTCAGGCTCCTCTGCATGCCCCTGTAGCACCCAGTGACTCCAGGGCTTGGTGACATCTGAGCCGAGGCTTTGAGTGCTTGAATTGAAATATTTGCATCAAAAGCCACAGTTAAAATGATTGAAATCCTCCAGTGGATCTAGCCCGTGGCACTTAAATTGTATAAAAGTTACCTTTTAGGAGATTCAAATAATATAGAGAAAAACTAATCCAAGAGAAAGGGGTAGGAAATCTGGCTGGGTTGATAGTTATTTTCTAAGTCCTGCTGTAAGCTGTAGACAACTCCACATCTTTATGGAGTTTATTTTATTTTCCACAATCCGTTCACTGTTAATGAAAATCCAGGCGAGCAAATTAAAATAAACCCATGTTATCAGTCGGATTTAATGATTTCCTGCTGGGCCTCTTTAATGTTCAGGACTGACCTTTTTTTTTGAAATACTTATCAGCAAGTTTGCCGTCAGTCTTTGGTTTCTTCTCCCCTGGAATGGTCACCTTTTCCTGTCAGGTGTTGCTGTGTGAGGGTGAGCACTGCCAGCACGGACAACTTTTTCCTCTCCTTGAGCTCGGAGTTTGTAGCTCTGTGTGAACACTGTCAGCCCTTAAGTCCTGGAACGAGGGGAATGTTCAGCTCCAGAAATTCCCAATCCAGGTGAAGCGAACTTGCTGCTTAACTCTGCGAATGAAATAAGTGCTTTAGCAGAGTGCCGAGATGACAGCAAATGAAAATCTGTCCTAAAATACAGCAAAACCTGCAGGAAATTCCAGGTACCTGCTGAGAAAGCAGCTTTCTCTTGAGTTGTAATGCTTAATCTTTTTGACTCTTGCCTTGTTCTTCTGGGGTGGAGGGAACGCAGATCCACGTGGTGGTCATGGCCACCAAAGTGCTCCTATTAATCTGGATTTTCTGCTCCCTGCCTCTTGGCAGCAAGGGCAGTTAACATTCCAGTATCACTTCCCCTTCAAGGATGCCAAAGAGCATTGGAAGCATTAAGCTCTGAGGTCGGTAATTCACTAATGAGAAAAGTGATTCAAAGAGAAATTAGGAGCTTATTCTCTCCTCCACTGAAGCCAGTGGAAATCACTTTGTGGTTTCCCTGGGCAGACCGTGTGTGGCTTGTGAAAGGTCACGCAAGAAATCACGGGAAAATTGGACCTGGAGTCCAACACCTTTTTGCTTGTTCAGCACAAGAATCATTGTCCCTTATCCAGAGCCTGAATCCTTTGTATCTGAATCCCTTTTTCTTAATGCACTTTAGAAATATTTCAATAACTTCAGATTTTCTGAGCCTACATTTTTGAGTTCTTGGAAGTAGTTAAACTTTATAGAAAAGCTGCTGCTCTGTATTGCTGAGACCTTTCTGAGGCATCCAGTTTTTGTGAGGACATTGAAGACACAGTTTCATTCTTTGAACTTGGTATTTTAGAGGTTGTGCTCTCCAAAGGCCTGATCCAAAGTTCTGTGCTCAGTAGCCTCGAGGCTTCCTGGGATGTTTTCCAAGACCCCACTCCCTGGCAATAATTCAAGCAGTTGCTTTTGTATTTTCATGCATTGCTCGTGTGGCTGGAAACCTTTTTGTATCCAGAGTCCAGATAAATGCCAGTTCTGCCATGCTGACACACCTCAACACAGGTGAGAAACAGAGTGTTGTGTTTATAAACCTGGTGCATGCAGGGCCTGGAGCTGCACTAATATTTTTTGGGATACAGGAGCATTTATGCACAGAATCACCGAAGCGTACCCAGGATTATTTATCAGCATGGCCTGCGGAGAGAGCTGGTGTGGGGCATTAGCACCCACTTGACAGAACAGGAATAAACATTTCCTGAAAGGACTCTGGGAAGGTAGATCACAAACACATCTCTGTAATGAACCCATGGAATATTTATGCTGCACATTCCACATGAAATATGTGAGAGCTGGCCAAGTAAAGCCCTCCCAAAACAAGGCAAGCAGGACACTTTTATAATGGTGATAAAACTGCAGCAGCATTTCTGGACTTTTATGAACCTTATGTTTCCTATCAGTGTTCCTTCAATTTATTTATCACTTAAACATCATTCCAGCACAATTGAAATAAATGTATTTCTATGGCAGACGGAACAGACTGGAGTTTTTGCACTTACTCTGGGCTTAACAAATTCCAGTGTGCAGTGAGTGGCAAATGTATTATTCTACTGTGTCATATAAAGGATTATTTCAGATGTTTGAAATAATGCATACAGTTAAAGGTTATGGGAGAATAATGTTAAAGAAATTCATTGTTTCAGGGTTGGCTGGTAATCTGAATGATAAAACGGTGATGACTGTTATAGCCTTGAAGCATTACAGTCATTTGGCTATGATAATAGTCCTCAGATTTGGTTATGGCCCTAATATGTTACCTGAAAGTTAAAATCAGATTCTCAGCTCTGTTGGCACATAATGATCACTTATTGTCTAGAGTGTAATTTCTGAAAGAGAATGAGAGTTGATCTTGAGGATAAATCTTGGTTTATTTTATGTTTTTCCTTTTTCTTTCTTTCTTTTTCAGAAGAGCTAAACATGGAGTTTGTATCTCGGAGAAGGAATCAATTCGGGATCATCATTTCTTGAACTACACGGAGATAAATCTGACTCCTGCTCCCTGCTTTTATAGCTCTTTGTTCCGAGCTGTTATGGACCATGGGCAGGCAATGTTTCTGCTGTGAGAAGCAATCCACCAAATCTGTCAGGTGACAGAGCTCCCAACCAGACCCTGCTGATGCTTTGGGCTTTGCTTTTGGAATGCTTTAAACAGCCAAGGGCAAAGGAGAAGCTCACAGAAACCTGCCCTGGCTTTTGGGCTCGGCTGGGGGTTCAGTGGGAAGGACACAGGCCCCAGGGTGACTTCTTAGAGTGAAAGAATCCCAGACTGGTTTGGGATGGGAGGGACCCTAAAGCTCATCCCATCCCACCCCTGCCATGGCAGGGACACCTTCCACTGTCCCAGGCTGCTCCAAGCCCTGTCCAGCCTGGCCTTGGGCACTGCCAGGGATCCAGGAGCAGCCACAGCTTCTCTGGGCATCCTGAGCCAGGGCCTCAGCACCCTCACAGGGAAGGATTCCTTCCCAATATCCCATCTCAACCTACTCTCTGCAAGTTTGAAGCCATTCCCCCTTGTCCTGCCACTCCAGTTCCTGCATTCTCAGCCTTCCCAGAAGTCCAAACCTTCCCTTTCCCTACAGAAATACAGCAGGAAGGAGTCAGAGTCAGAATTTTCACTCCTTTCCCACCACACTGGGCCTTTGTCCCAGCTCTGTTACAAACAATTCCCACTCCTGTCATAACAGCAGCACTTCACAATCCTCAATTCATCATTTCTAGGACTCTCAAGTGAAGAACTTGCTGCCTGTGGTCACCACTACAGGTGGAAAATCCAAGATTGCCGTTTTAGCCACAGCAAGGTCACACAATAAAGTCCAGATCAGAAAAGAGATCAATAATTATTTGCATTGTGTGTTATAGAATGAAGTTCAGCAGTAGAAGAGCTGTGAAAGTCAAAGCATTTTTCTATTTGAGTCTCCCTCCATACAGAAAAACTCACCCCTCCCAAAAAAACCCCAACAACAAACAGCCCAAAAAAAATCCCCTCAAAACACAAGAACCCCCAAAAATAAAGCAAAACCAACAACAACAAAAACAAAAAACAAAAAACAACAAAACCAAACCTCAAAACAACCAAAAAAGAAATACAAGGAAAAGGAGGGAAAAGAATGGGAATAATATTCCAGCGAAAGCTGCTTCCAGACAAGCTGAAAAAGAAGCGAAATGGTGTCACGATTATTACAATACAGAATAGAAATTCAATATTTGTTCTGCAGTTTGTTCTCTGCTTTGTTTTATGGGGCTGGGAAGTGTTTGATTAAAAAGGGAGCCGTGTTTGCAGGGTGTATTATTCTTTGCCGATTTCACTTTTATAACTCAGGGTAGTCCAATAAATTTCTTACCCCGGAATCTTTCTTATGTCCCTGTATTTCTGAAGCTTCACAGGGATGATGATTGGAAATCAAACATTCAGGGGAGATACTGCAGTTAAGTATTAAACCTGACAGCTTTTATATGGCGAGTACAATAATTGATTTCATGTTATGCTAACCTGCTCGGCAGGTTAAAGCAGCCAGGAGAGTTCCATTTCATAGAGTAGGCACTGAATTATTATTTTTTAAGGTTTTAAAAGCACTGAGTCAATTTACATTTCAATTTTCCTTTCTAAACACTTACATAGATGAAGAATACAGTGAGCGCTTGTGCGGGCAGGAGGACAAATTCAACCCTGAAATTTCCTCTGAGGAAAAACAAACCACTGAAGTAGTAAACAAATCAGGAAAATATTAAAAAGAAGTCAAATTCTTGAAAGGAGGGGTTATATCTTGATTTTCTCTTTGTTCTGGTCCATTCAGCACCTGCTGGTGGCTTCTTGGAGCAGGGAGT
Source organism: Callaeas wilsoni (assembly GCA_013398955.1). Classification (NCBI taxonomy): domain Eukaryota; kingdom Metazoa; phylum Chordata; class Aves; order Passeriformes; family Callaeidae; genus Callaeas; species Callaeas wilsoni. Next base: position 37,584 of record VWPU01017698.1, on the reverse strand, counting down.
TCCTGGAAGTGGAAAAAGTCTGAGGGATTCCTGGGTTTTCAGAGTTAAAAGGCAAAAAACCTGACACTCTTTTAAGGAATATGGTACCAAAATCCACTGGCATAATGTCAGTGCTGAAAAATTGTGGAGTCACTGACTCTCTTCTTGCTCAGAAAGGGCCCAGGGAAAAACTGATGCTTCCAATATCCTTGGTAGTCCTCAGACTGGAGTGAATTTGTTATGGTGCCCCAAAATGGAAAATCATCTGGGTTCTAAACCACTGCTCCTTTAAGCACATGCATTAATATAAGGAAATAAAGGTGAGATTCACAGAGTGCTGGTGGACATGAAAGTTGCCCATCTTCCTCTTCCAGGGTCCCTTCCCTCTGCTTCAGATCTTCTCAACCAGTCAGCAGAGGGATTTAATGTGCTGCTTATTTTTCAGGAAGTCCCCAAACTGAAAATAAAGAGGTGAGGGTTGAACTGCCTTGGACTTTGCCTGCTGTGTCCCTTCATTTACACATTTTACCCCTGGAACAGGGAGGTTCCTCCTGTGGGCAGCTGCTCCAGGATTCCCCCTCCACAGTCACGTTATGCCAAAAGGAAAAGCATCAGCTCCAGGATTAATTGATGAGAAATCACCTTTCTACCCTCCTGTAGGGGTTATTGCCATGCCCCAGTGCCTGCTGAGGTAACAGAATTTGCAGTCAGGACCTGCACGTGGTCAGAGATCGCTCCTTTTTCCGGGCAGTTTTTGCTGTATTTATGGTGAGAAATGAGTGTCACTTCCTTGCTGCACATTAGGGCTGCTGAGCTGAAGAAAATGGGTATAACTTTTCTCTTAATTCTATAATCTTATTATCCCAGCTCCAATAAAAACTGATAATGAAATCTGAGGATATTGAGAACTTGGATTTTTTCCATTAAGTTTAACTTGGTATTTTTTTCGAGCGCTGTGGTACTTACCATAGTCCAACTCTTTTTAAGACCATCCAGGGAAACATAAACCCTTGCAGCGAGCCATTTTCTGTCAAAATTATATCTGACCTGCATATTTTTGCAATTCTCTGATGCATTATACAGTCAGATCAGGTTGTTCCTTGACCACTTGTTCACCCCCATCAATTGCATTAGCATTTAACCTGTCAGTTTAAATTACAAAGGTAACAAAGGTTTAGGAAGGTTACAATAGATCCAATCTCACACAGAAGTGGGGGAAGATAATCTTAAATCATCCTTGGACGGGAGTGTTATTTTTCCTCCTGACATACATTTACTCACCTTCTAGAAGCATCACTGGGCAACTTTTTAAGGTGAGGACTCCATGGGATCAGCACAGCCTGTCAAACGGGAGAAGCACCAGCAGTGGGACAAGCAAGGATATTGTATTTGAACTTGGGTTGCATCTCCTGCATCTTTACTGTTTCTCCCTTCTGTTCTCCACCCTTTTTCAGGGCTAAATTCCCTCTTTTTCTCTCTCTAGAGAGCCTGTGCTTCGTTGTGTCTGATCAGTAAATTAGGGCCTGTTCTACAGGCACCTAAGAACATCATCAAGGATTGGAGTCCTTTAAATTCTTAATCCTTCAGCCTTGCATAGAATCAGAGAATCATTAAGGGTGGAAAAGACCTCTAAGCTCATCAAGTGCAGCCATCAACCCTAAACCACATCCTCAAGTGCCACATCTACACCTTTTTTGAACACTTCCAGGGATGGGGACTCCACCACTGCCCTGTGTGGTCTGTTCCAATCCTTCACAGCTTTTTCCATGAGGAAATTTTTCCTGAGATCTTGTCTAAACCTCCCCAAACATGAAGATGTCTGCAAGAGGGACAGCCCAGCTTCTCCTCAAACCACCCATCGTCCTGTGCTGTGGATTTTTCACTTCACCACATCAGGGTTTGGGGGGTGTAGTAATAAAATATCAACCTGCAATTCCAGCACGCTTAGGCAAAATGTGTTCTCTTTAAAACAACTTCATGTGCTTGGGAAAAACTAGAGATTGTGTTAATTTTACCTGAGATTTCACGTATTTCTACAATGACTTAATAACACACGGGCAGTGATGTCAGCATTCCAGCTGTGGGTTGCCTGAATACAAAATATGACATAATTCTGTGCCCTCCCAGCACCAACCCAGGCAGCTGAGCAACATAAAAACACTCCATGGCCTTCTGGAAAAATAAAACAGCACATGATGGGCCAAAACTGCCCTTGAGGGAAGAATTGGAAAAAATACAATCACAAAAGCAAAATCCTGATAACTTATAAATTTATGTATTTGTTGATATAGGCATTTATACATAAATACATGTATTTATAATACACTATGGAAATGTATTTATGTATTTATATATAATTAAGCACATTACAAATACAGATATTCCTCCTTTCTTTTAGTAAAGGTGAAGCAAAGAGCTTCTGCCAACAATGTTCACATGCACAAAGCTCCCATCAAATTTCGCTGCATGGAAACTGCAGCTGTGAGGTGGCAAAGCAGCAAAATCCAAAGTAAAGCCAGATTGTGGCTGTTACTGAGCTCAGGAAGCACAGTTATGTATTTCTTTTAAAATAAGCAGATATTTTTAAATTCTTGTTTTCACTAAGGCCCTGAAACAACAATGCCCGCATCTTAAGCTTGAGCAATAGATAAAGGCTAAAAATAACGGTGAAAAAGCAGTTTAAGGAGATATCTTTGCCACACAAATGGCAGCATTTCCACGCGCAGCTGTGGCACATTAAGTGTGCCGTGATGAATGGTGTTTAATAAGCAGGAGAGCAGAGCTTGGCCTACATTTGGCTGGAGCGGCTCCTCGGCTGGAATTGGGACGTGCGCCCTCCGTGTCCCCAAACGCGGAGCAGCTGGGCTGCCTTGGTGCAGGAGAGGGTTTGGGGCAGGGTTTGTGTGCCGGGCCCTGGGCAGGGCAGCTGATTGCTGTAATTGTCTAGATAGAATTATCCAGATATGCAGATGTATTTAAATGTGTATCTGATAGAAGTGTACAATAGCCTGGGTGAGAAGGGACCTTCAAGCCCATCCTGTGCCACCCCCTGCCATGGCAGGGACACCTTCCACTGTCCCAGGTTGCTCCAATCCCATCCAACCTGGCCTTGGGCACTGCCAGGGATCCAGGGGCAGCCACAGCTGCTCTGGGCACCCTGTGCCAGGGCCTCCCCACCCACACAGGGAGGAATTCTATCCCAATATCCCATCTAACCCTGCCCTCTAGCAGTTTGAAGCCATTCTCTGTGTCCTGTCCCTCCATCCCTTGTAAATACTCTCTCTCCATCTTTCCTGCAGCTCCTTCAGGTCCTGCAAGGCCACAGTGAGGTCACCCCAAAGCTTCTCCTCGCCGGGAACAATCCCAGCTCCCGCAGCCTTTCCTCCCAGCAGAGCTGCTCCATCCCTCTGATCACCTTGGAGAAGTCTCCCACAGCTGAGATGGGGCAAAACTGAAGTCAATTAAACTTTGGTCCTAATCATTACATTCCAGAGAATAACAAAGTGAGATACTAACTAACAAAAGCCAAACAGAAGCATATTCAAACGCTGTGTTACCGAATTTTGACTGTGCAGATGTTATTTTGAAGCACCAAGAACAGCTCTCCCCTGATCAGGGAACTCTTCTTCAGAAAGAATGAAGTACCTCTCCTGATTCAGATAATATCCTGAGATATTTCAAAGGAAAATGAGCATTTAAGTAGAGAATAGGCCTTGTAAAATTATCTCATCAAGACCTGCACCGGTGCGCTGTAAAACACTTCAGGACTTTTTGATCACTAGTGAACCACAATCTGTGTCCAGCTTCTTTAAATATCTTCAGCAAATCCATGTGGAAACACTCCTATACTCACACCTGTAACTCCAATTTAAACTACTCCTTCTATTATTATATTTTCATAAATAAAATCCCTTGTTGTTTAATTTCTTGTGGCGTAAACCCAAATGCAGTGCGCAGTCCTACCTGAAATAACCCTCAATACCACTTGGTCTCTTTTCCCAATGAATATTAATAGCAGCTCAGGTGTCAGAGACTCCTTTCAGCTGAAAAAAGACCTTGTTCAGGTTTTATTGATGTAGCTCACGATATTCCTGCTCTTGTACAACACAAGGTCAGGCTGGATTTCGATGTCAGACTTCATTAAAGTGTGCTCTGGGCACCCTTGGCTCGTGGTGCTCCCTGACCCCAGCACCCTGCAGTCCATGAACATGAGCAAGGCTTTCTCCTGCCACATTTGCAGCACTTTTGCAGAGTCAGCCAATCAATACTGGTAAAAAAATGACCCAAAAGTTACCTGCCTGTGATTATCCTTGCAACATTCCCAACCTGATGGTGTCGTACAGCCTGCACCTGCACGTGATGGTTTCAAGTCTTTCTTCGGCTTGATTCATAGCAAGAGTTCAAAAACAGATCTTTCCTGCCTTATCCAGGAAAATAATCCCGTTTAGAGGATGTTATCCAAAGCAGGGTCCTCCACTGAGAATGGGAGCCGAGTAACGACAAACACCGACACAGTCAGATAGCGTTCTCGTTTATTGCTCAAATCCAGCAGGATTATGTAGCATTTCCAACTGGTCATCCGTTGTCCACGCACTGTAACTAACGCTAGGATTGGATATTTAGGTAAAATCAAGCCCGTCTACTGTCTACTAATTGGATAACATGCGGCAAACAAGTGTCCTCCCTCCTCCCAGCTCGCGGTTATCACATCCCGTTAAACCTCCCTTTTTTCTCCTGGGCACCTCAAGGACACTCTCAGCACTAAGTCATGTTAATCTCAGCACTCAGGGCAAGCAGGCCCTGCTAAGTCTGGCTTGTTCACTGCGTTCAGATACAGACCATGTCCATTCTGCTCTAAGAATTCTTCTACAGTTATCTTCTGAGCAGAACCCAGAGAGCTGGGCTTTGAAACTTCCAGCAAAGCTGAGAAACTTGCACTAAATGAAAAGGTTTTATTTCAACAACGTCCTCTCCTTTCCCCAAAAAAGAAAGAGAAGGGAAAAAAAGTCCTGGCTTTCCCATCTTTCCCACTGCTGCTGTATTCTCAATCCCCGCGGAATTCTCAGTCCGTGGCGGATTTGATCGGGCCCACATGCGCTGTTTCCGCTCGGCAGCCAAGCTGCAAGCTCAGGAGTTCAGTGCCACCGTCTGCCGTTGGGTCCAACTGAGGCTCCGTAAGGTCACATCCTGAAATTCCGTACCCTCGATTATTCCTGTTTTGGAGAGCAACGCCCCAGCTGAAGGCTGTGGTGTCATCTGTCTGCAGTGCCGACCTTCCTTTGAGGCGTAGCTGGGATTTGTCACCGCTCTGCTCCTGACAGCAGGTAAAACTCAGCAGGTAAAATTCTCCAGGCCTTGCTGCCCGGGCTGGCACATTGCTGAACTTAAAGGTTTAAATGGGGAGTGGGTTTGCCTTTGAAGTGACAGAGTCACTCAGGTGGAGCTGCTGGCTCGATGAGATTTCCCAGGGAAATGTACAACAGGAGAATTCCACCCAGAAACTGAGATCTTGGAATCAAAACAGGGAGAAGAAGAGATTATTTTCACTTAGCTGAGGAATTCCACTGAAGCAAAACCCATTCGAAAGTATTTCACATCACACTTTGTTACACTCAGGGCTTTAATTTTTTTTATCTGATTGTGTTTAGCTTTTCTTTCTTCCACTTGATAACTGCCAGAACTGCAACAAGAAAATTATTCTTGATCACAGTCAGACTGTCAGAATTCAGTAAACACGTTTCTCATGCTTCTTAATCCTAAAATTAACGAAATCTTTTTATTTTCCTAATCCTACTGGCAATCTGACGTTCCTGTAGGATTTAGAGAACCTCCTCAAACTGAAGATCAGCAGAGCTAGTAACCTGATTTCTGTAGATGCCTGAAGAGTCCAGCTGTAAAATTAGACAAAAATATTAAATATTTTAAGTGATTTGGGATGTCTCCATTGACAGGTGTCTATCAAGTCATGCAAAACCTTTTTCTCAAAAAAAACCCCTGTGAGTAAAGAAGATTTTCCTTAAAAAACATGGACGATTTTAAAAATTCTTCATGTTTCAGAAAACCAGAACTCCCATAACAGAGATCCATTACTGGCTGAATATATAAACAAGTTTCAAACTGACATACCTTGTATGGAATTAACTAAATTAGGTGGATTTTATACCTCTTAAATGAACCAACACAAATCATGGTGTGAACCCCTTTAATTCAATTCCAAGGTGGATTTATTTGCTTTGAGAGATGTGCAAGTAGAAACTCAATCAAGAAAAAATACTCCAGGTCCTCCCCTCTGTCTCCAGTTGATATCTTTATATTAATTTAAGTAATTGGGGAAGGAGATTCAAATAAATAAAGCTCTGCATTTAGGGAAATGCGCTGTTTTTCTATCAAAAAGTCTCAGAGAAATAAGAATAATATGGGTGATAGCGAACTGATCAATATTCCTCTCAAAGTGGGCTGGTAAAGTGCACTAATTGAATTAAAATTCTGAAATTTAGAGTCTCAATAGCAAAGCAGAAGTTTTGTCCTCACCCACCTGCCAAGGTGGGATATTTCTGGATAACCTCAGGGAGCAGGTGCTTTACTCTCTTGTGAATGGTAAAATACAAAAGAAAAAATAGGAAAACTTGTGGAAAGAGGCAGAGACGGTAAAACAATAATTTCTGCAAAGGGGGAAACTGCTGAACAGTTCTCTCGGGCAGAACTGAAGTAGATGAAACACATGTTGGAATCTTAATGCTGTGATTTTCTTTCTTCCCTTTATCATCAAAGGAAGGAAAATACTTCCTCTCCCATCTTAGATCAATCCATCAGACAACAGACCAGGAAAACTATCAAAAAAAAAAAAAAAATATTTCCAAAGCAATGGAAATTCTTGAAGAAATACCGATATTTTAGCTTGATGAATAATATCTTCATTTCTATATTCATACAAAGCACATGCGTTTTCCTGCTTCATTGAACAGAGGAATCCTGTGGGTTCCCACAGAAAGCTGCTATTAGGTTATTTTTCTCTGACTGAAGAAGTTATTTGCTGTAGTTTTCAAACCCTGGTGAAAAGCTTTGCTGTGCTTCCTGTGGCCTGTCGAGCACAGGTGCAAATTAACTTTTTTAAAACACTGTTTTCAGTGGAAGATCATTTCAAACTTGAAATTCAAGTGTTTCCTGTGAACCAGAGTGATTTCAAACTAACTTGACGGGACCCTGATGTTGCAGTAATGCCAATTTCAAGTGAAGCCTTGGTTAGAAATGGATCGCTATTGTTTAGCATAAGAATTTGGCACTCAGTAGGATTGAGACAAAAAGGAGAATCTCAGAAGATCCCAGCAAAGCCAAACAGGAGCAGGAATGGGCTGGAATTTGCTAAGAAGAGATGAGAGACAAGCAGGACCCCAAGCTTGACTCTGGTGACGGAAACAAGCTGCTCTCAGGAAGGCAGAAGACGCCAAAAAGATAAAAACCAGGCTGTGAATGCTGACTGCCCCCTCAAATGCCCAAGTTTTCTCTGAGCAGGAGTTTGGAGGATCTCAGCAGTGCAGCAGCGAGCAAATTCCCCACCGAGCATGGATTTTGCTTGGTTTTCCCACAGGTTTTCAGCAGTTTGCAGGGAAGTTCTGCACGAGACAGGGTGTAAAGCTGTGATCTCACATTGCCACCCACCAACACTCCCCCTGTTTTTTTTTTTTTTTTTTGTCAGGCCACTCAAATTAATTGGCTTCATCTTTCTTTTTTTTTCAAGTGGAAGTTCATTAAAATGCGGAAAAATTGCCATCACAAGGAAAAGCACAATCTCCAGTTAACAGTGCCAACCTGCTACTGCACTGGCTTCTTTTTCTTCTTAATTGGATCTGTTGAATCAAATTCTGCTTAGCAAACAGCTTGGATTTGGGCAGATCAGCAGGTTTTTTCCTGTGGGGGGAGACAAAAAAAATTATCAAGAAATTCCCAACCATCTCAAATAACTTCCCAGATGTGGTGGTGTCTTAATAAAGTCGTAGCCTATTTAAAACTTGTTTCTTGTATATTTAAGTCCTTGCTGAAGTGTCAGGGGACAATCAGTCACCACTTGTACTCAATAAACTGGGAGATGATACTTCAGGAATCGATGCGGCTCTGCAGAGATTTGAAAGATGTGCATTTATTGGAGGAAGCAGTAAATAAAAATAAAGCCTCGCTGGGATTTAATTTCAGTGTCCAATGGGTGAGTTTGTACTTGTGTGCATGTATAAATAACTTAATTATAAATAAAGATGCCAAAGGAAAGGGGAAATTGTAAACTTAGCAACTATTGACTAATATACAAAAAATAAGGCCAATGTCATCAAGTTGCACTCTGCTATTCTAATTCTGCATTCATTTGCATAAAATCCTTGCTGATTTGATGCAGATAATTCCTGACTCTCCACTCCATCAAGAAAAATCGATTTGTGGATATTATAGACTAAACCAGCATTTTCCTGGTTTTTGTTACCCACCCTGAGCTCCATTGCTCACTCAGGTGAGTTCCAGAGGTGAGAGGAGCAATGCCTGGCACTGTGAGCACACAGCAAGTACAAGGAATAATCTTATCTCAATATTGAGTTAATGCTATTAAAGGTATTAAAGCATTTTAAAGACTTCTTGGCCAACTCACAATTAACACTTCTTCAATCTTCTTAAATTATCAAGCACTATGAAAATAGACAAGGTCATTGTTTTATCTGCAATAAAGTCAAAGGAATTGCCAGAGAGTCTTACACGTATAATTAAGAGTGTGTAATTTATTCAATAAAGCTCTCATTTAATTACAGGAACCTATTACACTGAGTGATGTGTTAGGGGTGATTTATATCTCAGATGTAAATATTCAGAAAGAGGCCTCCCATAATGAAAGCAGCTGCTCCCTGCTCTCCATCTATGTTCAACTTTGGTGTGTTGGTACAATATATTAAATATTAGGAAGAAATTCTTCCCTGTGAGGGTGCTGAGGCCCTGGCACAGGTACCCAGAGAAGCTGTGGCTGCCCCTGGATCCCTGGCAGTGCCCAAGGCCAGGTTGGACAGGGTTTGGAGCAGCCTGGGACAGTGGAAGGTGTCCCTGCCCGTGGCAGGGGACTGAAATGGGATGAGCTTTAATGTCCCTTCCAACAATCCTTCCTGGGATTCTGGGATTCTGTGTTGACACCAGGCCCTTACAAGCTGGCAATGATCATTTTGGGAAGATTTAGTGTCACCTGTTGGAATCACGGCTGGTGCCTCCCTGCTCTTCTTCAGGAGCGTGGCCTTGAGCAGCGGTCGCAGACGCGAGCTGCTGGTGAGCTGTGCCAGGTGTTGCATCTCTTTTTGTTGGTGTTCCTTTCACCAGCAGTGGAAAATCAAAGTTTGCCAGCAAGCCCGTGCTCTTTCTGCATCCCTAAATTATGAATCCACACTGATTTGCACTGTTAGAAATATAGAAATCGGTTTGGTTTTCCTTTTTATTAACATGGAAAAATAAATATTCCTGACACTTGCTAATAAAGTGTTCCTTGTTGGGATAAGATTATGCACTTGTACATTCCCAGTGCTCCCAGTGCCTGTCTGCCCTTGGGTTACCCAAAATCCAGTGGAGATTCTGCAGAGAGCTTTAAACCCCAGAGCTTTTAAAGTGAGAGATATTTAGAGCTGCAATAAGTCACTGACTCCGCACGAGCTGCACCTCTGCTGTTTTAGCACCAAAAGCACGGCAAATCACTCTATTACTTAAGTCTTTTCCTCCACAGATCTCAGAGCTTTCACAAAAAAGCGGCTGAATGAAGCCATTTATATGTGAACAGAACACATTTTTCAACATCCATTCCTCAAAAAACGCTCGCTTACGTTATCACAAATTTAAACAACAACAAAAACTTCAAACCCAGTCAAACCCAGCGGTGTCAAGCTGACAGGAGTTGATGACACTCATAAAAGGAACAGCTTTCTAAAGAGACATCTCTCTCGTGGAAAGTGTTAGCCAATTGATAACACAGGTAATATTCAGCACTCCAGATCTGTGCTGATGTATAAAACTGCTGTCAAAACCACTGCCTTTATTGACATCAGCATGAATACTTTGCTCCCGAGGTAAAGACATTATCGTCAGGAGTAGCTGAAAACATTATAGAAGCTATTTCTCAGTTTAACTACGTAAAAGTCTGTTGCTAAAACTCTTTACGAGTCCTTAACATCAGAAAAAATTCTGAAAGAACCCCGTTCACAATCGAATGCCTGACGTCAAGCCTTGGAAGGGTATTTTAACTGGGAAAACCACTGGACTGGTGTCACTGGTCACTGGCAAACCCAGCCGTGCCTGCCCACACCACATCTCACATTCTCTGCACAGCTCTGCCTGGGGCTCTGGCAGGTTTAGAGAATCCAAAGGATAGCAACTTCCTCAAATGATGAGGAAACTACTCCAAAAGTGATTTTAAGAAACCACAAAAAGAAAGCCAATCCAGCTACATAGATCCCATCACAAAACCAGGGAGTATGGCAGCACATCCAGTGTCTGGGAGCAACAGGGAACTCTGGAGGGGCAAAACAAAACCTGCTGTGCCCTATCTGAAAATAGATTCATTTTCACAATCATCGATTCATTAAATTTTCTGAATTGGAAGGGACCCACAGGGAGCATCAAAATCTGACTCCTGGCCCTGCACAGGACACCCCAGGAACGCCAGCATGTACCTGCTCATAAAAGGAATAAACCATTGCCTTCCTCTTTAACCTTGCTACAATTTGGCAGAAAGAACAAGTCACCAGAGACCGAATCTACAAAAACCTTTCAATTTGCCACTGAGTGGAATCAAAACCCAGAGGCACGGGGACGGGCTCACGTCCCTCTCCTGCTGCCCCGATGTCCCCCTGCCCCATCCAGAGCTCAGGGCCAGCTCGTGCTGCCCTGTTTGGCCCCATCGCTGTCCCCGTGACATCTCACCCCACTCAGCTCTTCCCTCTAATGTAATGTGACTGAGATGGAGAAACCTCCTGCTCTCCAGAGATCGATTCTCCTCGAGCACAGCACATAAATGAATATTTTACAAGCCATATAAATGCAGCCCTTTCCATTTTTCCTTTCTAGTTCTGCTGTTCGAGGCAGACGCTGGTGCCAATTGACAGAGTTGTTCCCATCTCAGGAGCAGGCAGAGATTCCAGACCCTCACCAACCTCCCCCTTGGAGGGCTCCCTCACCAGCTCCAAAAATAACACATGCTGCTGTTTGGTGGATAACTTTGACAGAATTCCAACTCCTGCTCAGCTGTAACAGCTGATCGTTAAAAATGTGGGATATTCTACATATTCCTGAGGTCCTGATCATCAGCGACCTTTTTGTTGGGCAAACCCAAACTGCACCAACATTGCTGAGTGTGAAAACCTCCTTTAAGAAGAAAATCCTCTATATTATGGTTACGTTCCTCAGCATCCAGTGGTCAATAGCTAATATGACGAACCTTAAACGTGGCTGTAGGGAATTAACACTCAGCACCTCCGGCTCCCGCTGCAGTGGCCCTTTGCTTTTGACTTCAAAGGCAATAAAAAAGTAATATTGAGATCAAAGTCTCCCGGCACAATGACACTTTTTGAAGTTTGCAAACCACAGAAATCGGAGGCGTTTTACTACGCTGGCTCTTGTCAGTTTTTTGAACTCTGGAGCACTTTGAGCCACTGTTCAAACTTTTGATATAAACTCATGTTTTGATGCACAAGGATCTGAAGATGCCAGGGAATTCCAGATTAATCCATGCTGACAGCAAGGGCTCTCATCACCTTTCCATTGATTTCAAAGGTCTGGAAAAAAAATAAGGAGCAGACATTGTTTTAAGGCTTTCCTGTGGCACAGGCTGCATCATACACCCAATTTTTGCCCAATTACCAGGGCACGTCCATGCTTAATGCTTCAAACTATAAAACTTCAGCAGCAAATTTTTTGATCAGGCCTTGACTCCTGTATTATTTAGAGATCCAAAACCATATCAGACAGTGCTGTAAGACCTGATCAAGTCAAATTCCTCTTGAAAAGCAAGATATGGGCAAAGCAGAGAGCCAGGCCCTGGAGTTTGTGGAGACTGTGGGACACAAGCTGTCAGCATTCCTTGTTCAGAATTCCTGAAAGTCAGATTACATCCCATGCTTAAGTGCTCAGCTTGGAACCCAAATTGCTTTTCCTTTAGGAAGATAATCTTCGGATGAAGCAGAGCACGTTGTTAACTCTGTTTGTCCAGAGGACTGTCCTGGGCAGGTAAAGTGATTTCAGATCTTGGCAATACTCTGAATATCCAGGGGGCTAAAGGAGGGCAGCATCCTCTTCCTGCGCTACAGGGCCCGTGTAAAACAGGCTCTGCACAGCAATAAATCTGTTTATTTTTGTTATGGCTCTCCCCTCATTCTCTGGCTGCTTCTGTTTTCTCTTAGAAAGCACTTGATTGTACATTCTCTGTCTGTTTGCAACATCATAAAGTGAAACTCACTTCATTGATCAGAAGATGACCTCTATCCAATGCCTCTTAGATTAGAGATAACAGCAGGCTGCTGTCTCACTGAGAAATAATTTCTTCGGCTCCTTCAGCTCCTCTTTATTATGATGGCTTCCTAACATATCACTTAAAAACTGGAATGGAAAACAAATGAGGATATCTTCTCCACTGTTTGTATTTTGACTTCCCAACAAACACAGATGCACACACACTGCAGCACTTGGTGCTTTAGAATAATTCATATTTTCCTATGGAAGATGAAGAAAATATTTAACTGTAGACAAACAAGCTGAGGAAAGGGGTAAAAATGGATTGACATAAAACCTACATTTTGCCTGAGAGACTTTATGCTTTAAACCAGGAAAAATGGGAGATGTACATTCATGTGAAATTTAAACTGTGCATATTCAGAAACAGGTTTTTAAATATCAGCAATAAAGATCATGTTGGAATACATTATCACATTCTGCACTGGAGCATGTGTTACATATTTATAACAAGGAAAGCGTGCAAGACTAATCATACACTATGAATAATGCCATGTTTTTCCAGGCAGATTTGCAAAGCGTTATCCCAGACATTCCCTTCTGCTGGGGGCGGGAGGAAGCAGAGTCTGCTGCAGCCCTCACCACTCAGCATCTTCTGCAGGAGGCTCCCACTTCAAAGCGAGGTGTGCGCTGACATTTAGCTGAAAATAGGCATAAATGGCTGCATTATTTCAGCTATTTCAGGCCTATTGCTCAGCTCAGGAGAGTTTCAGTTGGCAGCAGTTTGTTCCCGGGGCCCTGGATGGTGCTGCCTTGGCAAAGTGCTGGAATTTCTGGAGGGCTTGTCAGCCTCAGGAAAGCCCCTCAGCTTCAGTCTCACCATCCTCCACTTCCCCAGATCGAAGACTGCACTCTTCAGGAATAAAATAAACTGCTCTTTTTGTCCCCCTCCCCAAACCAAACTCGGAGTGTCTCAGACACTGGAATGGGCTTTTGACAGCTGACCTTTTTTTATCAAGTAATTTATAATTAAAGCTCCACAAATCCGATAGTGTCTGACACTAATGCAGCTGAAATACTACACGGATATATCACCCAAGCAATGCCACTTTTATGAGATGTTTGCCCTAACACGAGCTCAGCACCAGCCCTTTCCAGCCTACTCAGCTTTTTCTCCTTTATTTAAGGACAGGGAACTTTCAAAAGAGGGAGAGTGTAGAGAAAATGTGCTTATTCCTGGCTGTGGTGTGTGCCAGGGCTGCTTTCATGGGATGCACCAACCTGCCCCCAGTTTTGGGAATCTACGTGGAGACTTCTCTTCAAGAAATCTCAGACTGGGATGAAAATCCCAGTTCTAATTGGGATTAGAATCCCAATCTCAGACTGGGTTTAAAAGATTGAGCAGGAAGACAAATACTGGTGGTAGTTCTGGCCCTGGGCTAGGAAGGCGTCCTTGCCACGGCAGGGGGTTGGAATGAGATGATCTTTAAGGTGTCTTCCAATCCAACCCATTCTGTGATTCCATGATTCTGTGACTTGTTCTAGAAGAAGGGGATGTGCTCAGTGGGATTAAGGATCAGATACCACAAAGGCTGCCCATAAAGATGATCAGTTTTTATCAGTATTCTGCACCAGTAGACAAAAAAGCTTTCAGAAACAATGATGGCACACTGAACATGAACCTTTTGCACTTGGCTGGCCAGCTGTGACTTGGTTTAAACTTCAATTTCGTAAACAAAATTTATCTAAACCAGGCCTCAAAACTCAGCACATTCCCAAGAGAAAAGAGCAGCTTTTACCAAAAGTCAGTCTCAACCATAGACTCACGGAATGAAGAAAGTCTGAGCATCCTCCATCTGGGAAAACATCATCTGGGAATCACCTCTCTTTTGTCAAGAAGAAAGTTCTTGGGAAAGACTCCACTCTGGGGTTGCTCTGGGACTGAGGCTCTGCTGTAGATATTTTCCCTGACATCCTATGGAATAATACAAACATTACTTCAGAAAACATGTTCAGCACAAACCTTTCTGTGCACTCAAAGATGTCACTAAACTCCCTTGTGCTCCCTTTCCAAAAAAGAGGTGGATTACTGACACCTTCGCTCACCTTTGGGTGTGAGGACCCCGAATTCTCCCACAGCCAGAGCTGGTTTGGGCTGGCCAAGCCACAGGGCTGGTGACAGGCACGTCCCAGTGCAGGCCCTGCTGTAGTTTCAGACAATTTTACCCGATCTGTGATTTTTCAGAACTTCCAAAAACACCCAGCTAAGTTGACAGACACATTTGCTGTGTGACAGTGGCTCTGTGATGCTAATATTGGCTGTTGCCTGACATTTTATATAACAACATTTATATAACAATCTCTAAGGTCTGTGATGCACCACACAATTCGAACCCAGCCGTTCCATTTGCTCCCCTTATCAACCTAAAGCTGGTGATGTATCAAGTAATATCAGAGAAGATAAATTATGCCACTGTTTATTTACAGTTTACATCCCTGCAGTCGATGTACCTCCTGCAGGAATTGACCTGTGGAAGAACTATAGCAGCACATTATTTGTGCAGCAGTAAAATTGATGGAAATTGATGATGCCTGAAAAACACACAATTATAGTGTCTTGATTAAAAATGGAGCACATTTCAATGAACTTTTTCCCTTCTTCTCATGATTATGATACACAAGTACTAACATTAATGGTATTTTTTTATATAATGAACCATAAAATTACAGTTGGCAGTCAAGAGCACTCTAGCAGATAAGTAAGGCAATTTTCCTCATCATTTTTCCCTTTGTTGTCAATCTTGTTGCATAGCCCATTGCCTTTTCAATGAGCTGTAATGTGAATATTCAAGATCTTGCTTTTCCCCAGTGTATATATTCCAGTTGAAATAATTCCGTTTCATGCCACCCATTTTAATATGTTTTATTAAACAAACTTCATATTTTTTAGGTTTTCCACTCGTACCAGAACTTGCCTGAGCACTGACAAAGAGAATAACGGCATTTAATTTGTCCAGGTTTCAGGCAGATCAGCAAAAGTGCTTATCGAGCTTGCTGTGCAAACAGACTTTAAAGTTTGGGTTTGATTTTGCTCTAACACTGCCTGTCTCTCTTTCCAGGAGGTTTTATGAAGTTTAGACATGTTTGAATACTTACCCATGAAAGTATGGCAATCCAATTAACTCTCAGTTTAGACCGGACCAAGTTACAACACACACACGTTAGAAGTGTCGGCTCTCATATTAAAGCATTTTAGGAAATATTTATTTCATGCTGTTTCCTGTGGTCTGGCAATTTACAGCTCTTGATGTAAATTATCCTTGCTGTAGGATGAGAAATGAGTGAAATGTTGTATAGCCTCATCTGTGTCTTACTTGGCATAAAAAGGCAATAACAATTAATACATTTTATAGTTTTGAGTTCAGAAAAAGAAGACGTGAAGTGCTGTTGAGGGGAATTCTTTTCACTTCCCACTACACATAAACAAGTGACTTTGGTCCATGGCTTGGCCTAGTGGGAGGTGTCCCTGTCCATGGCAGGGGCTCTTGGGACTAAATGATCTTTAAAGTCCATTCCAACCCCTTACCTTGCCATGAATCTGTCAGATACTCACAGCTTCCTCCTGCTCCAGCACGAAGGATGAAGTCCAGGCTCCACTGAAGACAAAAAGTTGGTGGGTATGACCTTCTCCAAAGCCTGCAGTGCTGCGTGAGACAGATCCTTCCCAAAACAAGTTAGAAAATAGAACTTTTCTGCCCCTTCACTGCAGGATTTGTTCAGAGAGCTCAGCAGTCAGGGAAGGAGATTATGCAGATAGCTCAGACATGATAAAGATCAACATTTTATCCTCGCAGTAAGGGTGCAGTCATGAGAAACTCAACTTCTGGACATGCCCAGACCTTGTGCCCTCTGACAGTCTGATTCTCACTCAGATCTCTCCTGATCAGCTCACTAACCTTCCTCTGTTATTTGGGATTCACCAAGGACAGATATTTTTGGTTCTGTATCCGCTCAGAGATGAAGACCCATAAAGATAAATAATCTGTGGAACAACTATCCAAATTTAGGAGGGGAGCCTTATTTGCATTTTGGGTGTCTGTCACCATGGGAAACACAACATTTATCCTAGGGAGAGAAAAAGCCCTCCAGGGCCTCCTACATGGCTGATTTAAGCTTCTTGAAATTCTCAACTTAATTGAATTTAGGGCTACATTCCATGGTATTTAAATATATACATTTTCACTGACTTCAGTAGGAGTGTTATTCAGGTAAAGACTACATTACTTCAACTATTTAACCTCTATAAACACAGGACAAAGGAAAAAGAAAGAGCCAGCTTAAAAAAAAAAAAAATTATAAAGACCTGAAAATAATCTGCAGAATAGAAATGAGACATCAGGACTGAACAGCACAGATTGGAGTGTCAAGTGCTGCGTTTTCAGGGCTGCAGCTGTGCTTCACCCATTAAAACCAGAGCATCTGGCAGCCAAACAGCTGCGTGTGGGCTCAGTGATGAGCTAAGGGTGCCACAGACCTCCCTCTCCTCCCAGAGCTGCGCGTGGATAAACCTCCCTGCTGGGATGAGCTTCACCTGCTTGCTCCCAGTACATGCAATCAACATTTTTATTTTCCTGTTCCCGCAGCAGCTGATTCCCAAATGCTTTGGGTTTGCATAATTTACCTGGGGCCTTTTCAGGCCAAGATATTTTTTAAGGTGTGTGAGTTACAATGGAAAATGAGCCAGTCTGGGATTCCCTGTGAGCAGGGTCATGGTGGATTTGGCTTGTTTGTTTGTTTCTTGAATAAAGTGGGGGTTTTTTTCCCTCCATGGGTTCCTACCTGCAAGAAAACCGGACAGGCAACTTTTAGTGAGTCACACCGTCATTCCTCTGAAGAGACAACTGCTGTTAGAATTTCCTGCTGCTGTTAATTCCCATTAGGAGCAAAGATGAGGTTCAGCCTTTCTTGCAAAGTTTGCAAGAAATTGTTGTGGAGAAACGAGACCACCTTCCTGGTGAAAATAAACACGTGAGACCATGCTGGCTGCCTCTCCAGGAGGCTTTGGAGCAGGGGTTGGTTTTATCCAATTTGAAGTGAACATGGAATAAACTCCAAGCACTCACGGAAGTACGTACACAGCTGCATCAGCTGTAAGTCACACGACTGCCTCAGTTCTCAGCTCCAAGGCTGCTTCCTTTCCTAAAACAAAGCCTAAAGCTGACCAAAGCCAATTTTTAGAAGAAACCAGCAGGACATCCCTCACAGACAACTTCTGCTCACTGAGCAGCAAGAACTCACTGCTAATTTCAATGGCCCAGATTTCAAGTGTAAAACTTGGTTTTAAGCCAGACCAAGTCTATAAAATAAATCAGAGTTAAGATGAATAGCAATTAAATTTTGTTATGAGGTGTGAATGGTGAGATTTGTGTTCCTGATCTAGAACACAAGCTGGTGAATAGGGAATGTGAAAAAGAAAACCCTGTATGATGGCTTTTGATACCTGTCCATACGAATTTCACAAGCAGCTGTGGCTAATCCTGCCTCAGAGAGCTCAGAACAAAATGCAGGGCTGAGAAATGAAGAGTGTCAGCTTTGCAACGAGCTAATGTGGCACGAGGTCAAGGTTGACAAACCAGCCCCAGCCTAATGCCTCAAATATGTCCAGGGCTGCGTTAGCCAAGAGAGATGAATGAAGAAACTGTCAGCCAGCTCCGGTCTAAACAAAGGAACAATTTAAACTGGAGGGAATCATAATCTGAAGCAATTTGTTTTATACTGTACAATCATGATAAAGAAAATCTCAATTTTTCTCCATCAATTTGGGGTGTAAATGGGAGTCTCAACCAAAAAAAATCTTTCATCAGAATAAAAATCACATTTCAAGGTATCCTTAAGGACAAGAGCCACGTTTTAAGCGCAGTGGAACAGCAGATATGGGAAAACAGATTTGGTTTGTGACTAAAGAGAATGCTGCCAGTTGTGCTGCCCGTTTGGAGGGAGACAGGAACAGGAAGTGCTCACAAGATGTGGTGCTCAGTAACAAGTCAGAACATTCTGGAAAACAAATTCACGCCCATCCCCTGATGAAGTAAATTGCATTTGAAATCTCTTTCTAGAAGGAGGAGAGGGACTTTGAGCTTGTAAAGGATTCCTAGGCAGAATCTCTTCTATTTTGGCTGCCAAGGTAATGAAAGGAGTGCACAAAAATCATTATTTCTCATAGATTCACTAGCGTTGGTTCTTCTCTTCTTTCAAAGACACCAGAGGGGTCTTCACCTTGAGCTACACAAGTAGAGTGAGAACACATCCAAAGAGAAGACCCTGCAAAAAGAAATTGGAATAAATAGGTTGTAACGTGTACGTTCTGCTCCATTAAAGTGGTGAAGTAACAGCGTGTGATAAAGCCACAAAGTGAAGGAAATTGAAACTTAAAATTCTCACTGATCCACTCTCATTTCACTCTTCAGTTATAGATTTTTATTTCTGCTCATTCACGAGCCTCTGATCTTGAGATTTTCTCTCTCATTTTCTAGATTTTAATGAGTCTATCAAGACATTTGTATAACTCTGAGGAGAAGGTTATGCAAAGTTTGAGGTAAATTCAAATTGATTTTGAGTAGAAGGCACTTTAACTTAATATCCATCTCCCGCTCCTAAAATGGCTTGTTACCACCTCACACTTCCCATCTCACATTGGTTATATTTAAATAAAACAGGTTCAGATCATATTATGTTATAGAATGGGTTTGGTTGGAAGAGATCTTAAAGCTCATCCAGTCCCACCCAACTTCCACTATCCCAGGGTGCCCCAAGCCCTGTCCAACCTGGCCTTGGACACTTCCAGGGATCCAGGGGCAGCCACAGCTTACCTGGGACCCTGTGCCAGGGCCTCACCATCCTCACAGGGAACAATTTCTTCCTAATATCTAATCCTTTTATCAAATCTCACATTCCTCACAGGATAAATAATCCTGGTGATGCTGAAATGCCAGTCTCTTGGGGTCGCGAGTGGTTCGACAAAGGTGATGCTCATGTGCAATGCTCCTGTTGCTTCTTTTACACTACAAAAAGTCATAACAGAATATTTTTTAATTCATATTTTATCTTTTCACTGCTCATGTACTCACAGTACTGAAGCAACGTCATAATAGGAACAAATATTCTGGAATTTGATATGATAAAAAAATCTGAAGTAACAAATTTTTTGTATTCTTGTCAGTGTTTCATTTCAGCTTCAGCCATAGGTTGGAGAAAGACAAAAACAGTCCTTGACAAACCTGCACATGATCATCAATATTTATGGTAAAGTTCTAGGTGGTACTAATGAGATCTGTGAAATTACTCACATGTTTAATGAGATGCATGAAATTAAGCAGTTTTTTGGACTGGGGGAGCCCAGATCTGACAGAGAGAAACACCACAGGCACCTTCAAAACACTTGAGATGCTAAAACTAAAGGAATTTCCTATTCCCAGCTGACAAAGCTCACTCATCCTTGGGCTCTGACCTAACTGGCATTTCCAGGTGCAATATCCATGAAGATTTTATAATTAATTCTTAATAATTTTATTTTATTAATTCTTAATAATTTTATAATTTCCTGTAATTCTTCAAGGAAATTGCACAAAGGGAGAAAAAAATCACCGGCAAAACCCGAAACAACAGGATCAAAAAAGAGCAAAATAAAAAGAGGAAGCCAGAGGAGACTGCTCTAAAATTAGCCTGTGTTCTAAGACATGTCTCACAAAATGATTTTGAGGCTGTGGCGGTGTAAACCAAGCAGCACTATTGACAGAACGATGACAGACGATCGACTCGGGCAGGGAAGGATCCAGCCCCTGCACATCACATCCCTCTCGCCGGAATTTGAGCCCTCTAAGGTTACAAGAGAGTAGAGTCTATAAAACCCAACCTAAAAAGTGTATTATTTCTCAGAGGACACAAATGTAACAAGCTTTTCCTGATGGCAAAAATCCAATTATTGTAGTAAAGGTTGTGCTCAGTTATTTCTCACTTCATGTCAAAGCAAATTGTAAAATGAGGTGCCTGGGAACTCTGCTGCTCTACCTTTACTGGTACATAAACTTACACTCTCCCTTTTTTCGTGTAGTTAGTAAGAAAACAGAAGGAAAAACTGAAGGGGAATGTCATCAAATACTGGCCGAGAATGTGATATATGGATTTTTTTTTTCCATTTTTATTTCTCAAGAACTGCAAAGAAAAGTTTAGTGTAGATTGGATCAAATATATATTTTTCTTTGTTGACAGAAATAAAGTTATCTTCATCTCTATTGGATTTTTCTTCTTAGATAGGAGTATATGTTAAACCACTCCAACTGCTTTTTCTATTTGTTTGGCAGAGGAAAAGAAAAAATTCCACTCAAAACTAAAGGCTAAAGCAATTATTCCTGGCTGTATCTTTGTTTTCTGGGAAATGACAGTAGGGCTGGCGAGGAAAACTATTTTTTTAGGAAATCAAGTGCAGTAAGAATTGGTGAATTTTCTGCCCTGGCCATTACAAAGGATGGATGCCACAATCCTCCCCTTCAATCATGGAATCAGTGAGGTTGGAAAAGATCTCAAAGATCGTCCAAAGAGTCCAATGCCCACCTTGTCCCCAGCCCAGAGCTCTGAGTGCCACCTCCAGCCCTTCCTTGGACATTCCTCCCCATCCAGGGATGGGGACCCCAAACCTCCCTGGGCAGCCCCTTGAGCTCTCGGCAATGGGACCTCTTTGGACACCTCCTTCACATTCCTACCTAAGTGACATTACTACTGCTGTAAACCTCCTTTTTCCCTTCTTTTTTCTCATTTTTAACCTTCATTTCAGATGTTATGAGGGTATTTCAACCAACACCCACTGGGATGGGCTCCCACACCTGTAACACCAAGTTCTTCTCTCGTTTTTGGATCATAATAAAGAATTTTTCTTGCTTTTGGATTCTGACATACGGAGTGTTTTTTCTCTTTCTGCAGTAGCCGAATATTTCAAGGTTGGTTGGGGCTTGGAGCACCCTGGGACAGTGGAAGGTGTCCCTGCCCGTGGCAGAGGGTGAAATGGGTTGGGCTTTAAGGTTCCTTCCCATCCCCAAACCATTCCAGGATTCTGTGGTATCTGATAAACCTCTCCCAAGCATCTCTGTTCTGCAGGATTTCATGCTGTGTCTATGTTAATTTTTCTGCTCAGGCATTCTAAAGCTGGGCTCCCTGCTTCTCTCCCACTAATAAAATATGGAAATCCATCTCAGGAGATATCTCACACACACTTTGGGCAAGTCCAGCCCGGATCCTGCAGTAGGACCTAAGCTAAGCTGGGAAGAAATTCATGGACAGAACCAGTGCCCAAGAGCAGCTGGAGCAGCAGAAAATCCTGGGCTGCCTCCCCTTGCCAGGAATAAACTAAAACGCAGCTTAAAATTCGAGATTCTTCTGGGCAGCCCATTCTGATTGACCTCGCTTGAGATAACCTAACTCAGTGGAGGAGATTCTTCTTTGGCATTTGCTGAACAATACTAAATCAAACAAACAAATCCGAAAGCCACCGTGTATTCAAGTCTGATCTGGTGCCTCTCAGAGTGACCTAAAGCCAGATTCTGCTTCACATCCAGAGTCATGAATAAGTTCTTTGTCAAATGCGCACTGCTAAGCCACATATAAAATGCAATTAAGCACAAAATCCAGCTGCCTCCATATTGAGGGGATAAAACAGCAGCCAGTGGGGGAAAGGATAGAAACATTTGGCCCAAAACTGACTTTTAAAGCAGTTTACATTAAAAAAGTTATTTAAAGAAATGACCATGTAACATGAATACTCTAGTTTGAAAAGTAGTTAGTGCTCACAAAGCTTCACTACCCATCAGCTGCGAAGATGCTACATCCATATTTGAAAAGAATATGTTTGAACATATTAAGTGGGCATCTGTCTTCAGCTGGAGAGCACCAATTTGGTACTCTGTTGAAGCTGACAGTTGTTTACTGACTGCTAATGGTATGATCTGTATTCAGACAGGAATTTCCCAAAATAAGTACTAAACACGCTGCTTTTAGCATGTTCTGGGAGGTGGGATAACACCTTCCCAGCCATTCCAGAGATCCTGCCATTTTAATTGTGATTAGGAAACAGCAAGAAGGGCTGTCATTAGTGGTCCTACTAAAGCCTCCGCATTTGGGGTTTTCATCCCAAATAGCTCAGAGTGAGATCCCTCTCCTGGTTTGAGCCCTGATATTCAGTAACAACCAAAATTCACCTTCAATAATAGGGGTTTTTTTCCACTGAAAACTCTTCCAAAACCAACGAAGCAGCCAAATCTCAGAAAGCTCTGCAGGGTACAGTTATATCTGACATAATGCTCTCAGTAAGACTAATACACAACAGACAATAAACCACCATTTGTAGGCGGCCAGACCTCAAGGCTACCTCTGCACAAGTGTCCTTTGCTCAACCTGAAAGGCTTTTAATAATGCTGTGACACTGCAGACGTGCTTACACCAGCTGGTATTTATTTACTGACCCCAATCTCGTGGCGCAGGTCGGGGCTCTTTGCCAGACACAAGACAGAGCCTTGCCCACTGGCTGCTGTCAGAGTCCTTAAGTCTGTTTTCATTTATCTTCGCAAAAATCTTGCCCAAGTCAAAAGCTGCAGGGCTTGACTCGCAAAGTTTAGAGCGGGTTCATTTCTCAGATTAAAATTTTATAGGGCCCTGGCTGTCAGAGCAATTTGCAGACACGCCAGGCTCCCTCCGTGCTGCCGACACCCTCTGCCTCCGACCGCACCTGTAGCCCCCGGGCCCCGGGCTCCGCTCTGCCCCGAGCTGGGCATCACCAGCGGGAGCTTCTGCCCCTGTTTGCCTTCTCCTCCACCCCAGCACATCCGTGCCGGCCTCCTCCTTTGGATTTCATGCCATGTGTTTAATGCAGCCAGGTTTATGAGGACTATTTATGCCAAGACTGCGTGGTGGGTGCATTTATCAGCCCAGCTGACAACAGGTATAAACCATTCCTTAAATACACTTGTGAGTGCAGAGCCAATAAAAATACTATAATCCTGAGAAGAAAGCGTCTTTTGGAGGCAAACAAACCCAAAGGAAAGAGACAAGTTGATTTGAAAGCAAACTCTAAAAAATAAAATTATTCCCATGGAAAACTCCAATAATCTGGGTTTAATATTTAGACTGCTTTAAACAGCATGCGGATTAAATTTGATATAGATGGAACTGCAGCCTCTATTTATTTGTATTCATACATACAGGAGCAACATAAAAACCTCTGGAGTTTGTGGAGGAGTCTGTAGCAAATTTGCAAATAACCGTATCTGCAGCAGCAGTGTATAATGGACCAGTATAATATACTGGGGAAAGTTGTCACTTGTTTGGCAATTAACACTGATATAGGAGGGAAAGGAATGAGAGGATATTAACAGATTAATCTTGGGGCCATTTAGACTGCGCTGAAGTGAGATGACGATTTTTCTCCCACTCCTGTTAGCTCAGTGCCCTCTGCTGCTCACTGCCAGGCTCCAGCAGCTGCGCTCCGCAGGGCACAGCTCAAACCCACCTGAAAAACAGCCACAGTCCGCGATTGACGCCGGCAGGGAGGAACCCTGCAGGGATTTGTGCCGTCAGCACCGTCTTTCCAAGGAAATACAGACAACGGGAAAATTTAGCAACAACCTCTTCTGACAATATTGCCTGGAAATATGAGCATCTCTCCGTATCATAAACGCTGTGCTTCAAGCCCAGAAACCAAACTCCCTCTGGTTGCTGCTAAACGTCATCTTTTTCTCCTTTCTGATCAAGTGAAACATTTTTAGTGCATTATGAAAAAGTGATTTGCATGTTCATACTGCAGCTGTACATTGAGATAAACTGTCTCACTTTGCAAACAGCTCCTGCCATGAGACTTGGCTGCTCCAAGAGTGAGGAAATTCTTCAGGAGAGTAAAACCAGCCTGGTTAAACCCATGGATTCATAAAGAAATGGTCCCTGTCTTGCTTTCAGCACTTCTTACTCACAGTCAGGATCTTACCTGCAATTGAGTGATGCCAGAAATAGATAAAGCCACAAAAGATTCTGCCAGTTTTAAAATACCCCAAAACCTAAAAAACAATGCCTACAAGAAAGCAGAACATTTACAAAATGAGAAAAAAATTAATAGTTAA
This sequence comes from Callaeas wilsoni, assembly GCA_013398955.1. Classification (NCBI taxonomy): domain Eukaryota; kingdom Metazoa; phylum Chordata; class Aves; order Passeriformes; family Callaeidae; genus Callaeas; species Callaeas wilsoni. The sequence goes on along the minus strand of VWPU01017698.1, from coordinate 12,991 downwards.
CTGGGAAGTTTGACAGCACCTTGAGTTTAAACACTGGTTTGAAGAAGGAACACATTAGTCCATAAAGAATACAAATGCACATAGGAATTACTGGAGTCTATTAATAAACTTTACGATTCATTCGTTCTTTTTAGACTGAATTTTCAGCTTATAAGCTCTCTACAGCTCCCTGAAAGGAGCTTGCAGCCAGGTGCAGGTTGGGCTCTTCTCCCTGGTAGCAAGTGATAGCCCAAGAGGAAACAGCCATGAGTTGTGCCAGGAGAGGTTTAGATGGGATATTTGGGAAAATTTCTTCACCAAAAAGGTTTTTAAGGCCTGGCAGAGGCTGCCTTGGAGGGTTTTAAAAGATGTGCACCTGTGGCACACGGGGACATGGGTTAGTGGTGGGATCGGCAGTGCTGGAGGAACAGCTGGGCTCAATGACCTTGAGAGGCCTTTTTGAACCTAAACAATTCTGTAATTCCATCCCAAAACATATCTAGAAAATAGAGAGGGTTTTCATAACTGTTCTTCCCAAGCTTTGCTACTCCTCAACTCCTCCTGTGCAGGATCCTGAGCACTTTGTCACTGTTTTGCCTTCTGTGCTATGAGAATGTCTTGTTCTTATTCCAGTGGGGTGTTGATGTTGCTCGGGAAGCAATCAGGAACAAAATCACTGACCATTAGTGTGAGGAGTGGGAATGAGTTGCTGACAGCTTCTTTACCTCTCAGGAATCCTTCCAAATAGAGTGAACACATGTGGCAAGGACACTGGGATGCGGGCACAAGTCTCAGAGCATGGTTGGACATCACAAAGAGCAGATCCTGGCTCACCTGGAGCATCCCAGCATCAGCACTGCAGGGAAAACTCAGCTAAACACAGCTGGAGGGAAGAAGGGAACAGATCTTACACTTCCGGGAATAACTGGGACGCCCGCACTGAAGCTCTGAGTGCCCTGGATGCCACCAGCAGGCAGGAACCTCGGTGCAGGACCACAGCCTGGAGCTGAGCCAGCAGCTCCCAGACAACACATCCACAGCAGCTGTTGGGAAATCTCGGGAAAACACAGGAAATAACCTCTCGCCGTGCTCTTTTGTAGAACATGCGATTTTTTCTGCTCTTCCATGCTAATTAAGCTCCTGGCTGTGCCTCTTCCTCCCCAATCCTTCCCTTTCCTTAAGTGAAATGTCAGGATTAGTGCTGATTCAGTGGCGCCCGCGCCTGCGAGCCGCGCTTTCGGGAGCTAACATTTAAACACAACCGTGCTGCTGGCAAGGCCCTCCTTGGCACGAAGAGAGCCAGAAGTTTGGCAACTCCAGGCCAACATGGGCAGCAGATGTTTTTAATGCCAGCTCCCCTCTAATTGTAAAGCAGCAGCAGCGGCACAGCGGGAAGGGAGAATACCATAAATCTCCAGCGTCGGACCGGCCCACGAGCACATCAATTGTGCCGCTCGTTAGCAGAAGTTGCTGACAATCCCCGCGCCCTGTTGAGAAGCACATGGTCCCATTTGGCTGCCTGAGGACGGGCACGGCGAGCTCAGGCCAGGCTGGCAGGCCCAGGCTGATGCCTTGGAGAGGCTGCCCTGGAGCAGAGGCTGGGCACAGTGAAAGGATAAAGGGCAGGGATTTATGGAAAGGCCTTCCCAGGGCACACCTTGGGCAGTGCAGGAGTCTCGCAGAGACTGCACCCAGGATGGACACAGCCACACGTTTTTGGGACAGATAGAAGTTCTGTCCATTTGCATGTCAGAGGTTAATTGTCCAATTCCAGCTCCAGGCAGTGCAGTCCCATTCTCTCAGTTTGCGCCCCCCCAGCTCACTTTTGTTTCCATTTCTCGGGGCCTGAGACAGGGAGGTGTCCTTGATTCTCAGGCCTGGAGAGGAATTGTTGTGTCTGACCAAAAAGGGAACAGCAGTAGCTGACACTCTGTATGGAGCGCAGAGTTACACACTAAAGAATTGCAGGATTACAAACATATGGCAATATAAAAACTAAAATCCTAAGGCATCAAGGCTGCCATGAGAGGGTTCCTGCCCTGCTGAAAATCGCTGGGGCTGATATGGAGCACGTGGATGAATCTTGCAGAGAGCAGGGCCTTGGTGCCAGGCACCTCTGCTCAACAGCAAAGGGTTGGCGCATGGAATCCAAGTTCTGGGGGTGCAGCAGCCCTAACAGGCTGCTCCTTCACCTGCAAGTAAAGCCCCCAGTGCTCCTGCAGTCCATGGAAAAGTGTTCACCCTGTAAATGNGTAAAGCCCCCAGTGCTCCTGCAGCTGTGAGGGTCAAGTCCATGGAAAATGTTCACCCTGTAAATTTAATTTTGGCTTTGTGCCCTCACTTCCTCCATGCAGTCATCCACCATCTACTTTCCTCTACCCCACTGTAAAAATAGAAGCTTTCCTGGGTGGAGGGAGGTGTCCTGGACCCCACAGGAGGCTGATTTGGCTCCTCTAGGTCCAGCCGCCTCTGCTCTTGCCCCCGGGTGCTGAACCTGCTAGGATGTATTTTCACAGGGTTGGGAAACCATTTCCTCAGCTTTTTCTACAAAGTAAATCCATGTGATGATATTCCTCATCCTCAAGATTATGGCATCAGTCTTGCACATTGCTTTTCCTGGCTGGAGGCATTAATGCCACATCTACTCCTAGGGGCAGAGGTGTCCAGGAACATTCCCTGCTCCTTGTCCATTCTCCTCGTGCTGCTTTCTCTAAACATTAAGGGTTAAACCACCAACAGAAAATCATGGCTTGGAGCTGACCTGGAAAGCAAAGTTTATGAAACATTTATTTGCTGCTCTGACATCTGGAGGGAGATGCATCATTTAGGTCATGAATTTTTCTGTTTGGATCCAAGCTGATTGCTCACCCTGCCATACTCCACCCTCTGCTCCCCTGGCCCTTGCAGCACACAACTAATTTTAAAAAGAGGGGAGGCTGACCCTTAGGAAGGCTTGGAAAGTAGAGTGGTTCCTATTCTTTTTTAAGCTGCAGGAAACAAGACTGTTCACAAGAAGCGAAAAGGTAAGGAAAGAGCATTTGAAGAGTGAGGAGTCAATAGGAAGGAAATAAAATATTGTATATTTATGAGTAAAACGAGAATGTGTCCTTTTGAACCTTGCAGGCAGAGGAATCTGAACTGAGTTAATCAATCACCAGACTACTGATAGGGAAAAAACCCAAGTTATCAGTAAGCAGCTGGCAGAGGAGGCAGAGGGAGAGCGAGACACACCAGTCCGCCCTGTCTAAACCACCTGCGACACATCCAGCTAATTTAAATCCACACAGCAACATCCTGCTCAGTACAGCTGAACTGAATTCCTCAGCCTAAAGATATTGTTTGTCCAACTTAGGTTATCCTTGTGTATAAAATTGAAGGATAAAGGGCTTGGCTTGCCGTGGTCAATGTCATTGCAAGACGTTCTCTCTTTGGCAGCAATGCACTCCCAGCCCCCATAAATGTCATGGGAAAATTGGAAGGGTGTTTGCAAAGGAAAGGGTGAAAACTGCCAAAAAGAGTCAAATCCCATCCACTTCTCCCTATTACAGTGCTTCCCAAGACAGAATCCCCTCAAGGAAGAGACAGTGTGAAAACAGGAGCTGCTTCTGTCTCTGACAGAGAACGGATTGACAGACTCTGTATTTATTTTTAAAAAATGCCTAACTAAGCATCATTAGTCACCCATCATCCATATTTCTCTCCCTAAATGAGAGTGCACAAAGTTACAGAGTCTCCAGAGAAAGCAATTACGATATTAATTTCAACTAAGTGACAACTAGGAGAAATAAAATTAAAAAAAAAAACAGCTGGTTTAAGGAGTTCTCTTAGATCCTGATTAAGAAAACGACTTCACCAACACTGAAAACCAGCAATCACCAATCTAATCTTTAAATGAGCTCCCTGGAAGGCACTGCAAGGAGCAAGATCCATGTAGGAATACATTTCAGCAGGAATGAACGTGCAGGTTTGAGAGTCTGAGGCACAAGGGTTTGACCAGAAAACAGGCTGGATCCTGGAGGTGGGGACAGTCAGGCTGGTGACCAGGGAGTTCTGTGGGAATCTTGGCCCTGAAATCCATGGAGATGTAATTTATACCCCCACTCCAGGGTCTGTGATCCCTCCCACACCACTGGCTGTTGTCCAAAGTCCCACTGAAATCCTAAATGACTCCTGCCATTAAAATCCCACGGACTCACAGAAATCATGGCTGGAAGGGACTGCAGGAGATCACAATTTTCCCATTCAAAGTAAAGCTCTTCCTGCTGGATTAAGTAAAGAAAAGCTTTTTTCTCTAATTAAATGCTGAAAATCTCCAAGGATGGAGGTTCTGCAGCTCCCTGGGCAGTCGGCTCCAGAGCTGCTGGAGAAAATTTGGAGAAAAGTCTCCTCATCCTCCCCTAAACAGAAGAGCTCAGTAATGAGAACTGATTCTATACCACCAATATTTCCCTTGTTATTTTCCTTCTCAACAAGTCCTGTGGTCTCCCATCCTCAGAACAACACCAAGTATTTATCTCAATTTTATAGCTGCCAAATACACTCTGAAATATGTTCCTGCAAACACCAAGACTGATGTGATGTTGTATTTTAACTACACTGACTGGTTCTTGACTTGGGTTTTGCTGGTTTTCTGTTGTTCTTTTTTTTTCTGGCAAAGTAGCAGCCATTAAAAACTGGAATAATTCTAAAATAGCCTGGGAAAAAAAGGGGAAATAACAATTATTTTGAAATATTTCAAGGGATTTCCCATTTCAAACCACCCTCTTAGATCACCAAGGCCTGCATAAAAGTTGTCTTCAAAAGGAAAAACCAACAAAGCGAAAACACCCTCAGCTTGAGGAAGTTCTAGATATCCGTAATTTGTTGTGGAATTCACCCTTCTTTCCAAAGACTGCAAATGTCTCGATTCCTCTGTCTGCTAGGTTAAATGACACCTGGTTGAACACAACTTCTGGGAAACAGTGCAGCTGGGATAATTTCAGTGTTTTTGCAGGAGCCGTGTGATATTTGCTGTTGGCTTGGAAAAAATAAGTGCAAAAGCTGCTTTGTTCTCCATCATTGTCATATAATATCACCCAAATGAAGATGTAAATACAAAGAGCCAAATAAGAGCTGTATCCTGTTTCTTGAAACTTCTCTTTGTGCCTTCAGATGTGGCAAATTCAAGTTTCTGACCCCAATTAAGCAGCTTCATCTCCATGCTTCAACCCAGGAAACAAATAGGTAGAAGGGGCTACCATATGTTTGGGGTCTCAGTTCATTAAATCCTTCATTGTGCAAAACCTTTTGAGAGCCACTGCCCCATAAAATTCATACAAAGCCATAGTTGGTGTTGTTCGGAAGAATCTTATTAAACACTTTCTCCAAAGAAATATTCTAGCCTTTTGAGAATCAGCATGACACTGCCATGAATTATTCACGCAAGGCTCTGCAAGATGGGCAAGTTTCCTGCCAAGACGTGCACAGTGAGGGGTGTTATAAAACTGAAATTGGAATGTGGAGAGAACTGATGGAAAAGATTTCAAAGATCATCTCTCTTGAAAAAAATAACTCCACAGCTTCAGACCTTTTAACTTGCTCCTTCACAGTAGAGAGCCTCCTAAAGGTCCTGCTTCACATCCACTCCTAAATTCCTCAATTTTAGGCTGTGCTCCCACACAGACACCTGCTCTTAAATGAAGCCACAGAGTGATGGAGGTGAGATTTCTGAGAGCCACTGACAAAATGAATTCCAGGGATTCTTAATGAGGCTGAATCTCAGGAAGCTCTGGTGAGGTTTCTTTTGTCATCTTCGTGCCCCAGCTGTGTGTGATGTCCTCCAGAACCCCCCATGTGCCCGGGGCTGATCCCAGCAGGAAAGGGGGGATTGTGCCCCTGTGCTCAGGTGAGACCCCACCTGCAGAGCTGCCCCAGCCCTGGGGCCCAGCACAGGAGGGACCTGGAGCTGCTGGAGAGAGTCCAGAGGAGGCACCAGGATGAGCAGAGGGATGGAGCAGCTCTGCTGGGAGGAGAGGCTGGGAGAGCTGGGATTGCTCAGCCTGGAGAGGAGAAGCTTTGGCGTGACCTCACTGTGGCCTTCAGTACCTAAGGGAGCTGACAAGAAAGATGCAGAGAGACAATTTCCAAGGGATGGAGTGCCAGGACAAGGGGGAATGGCTTCACCCTGACAGAGGGCAGGGTAAGATGAGATTTTGGGAAGAAATTGTTCCCTGGGAGGGTGGGGAGGCCCTGGCACAGGGTTCCGGGGAAGCTGTGGCTGCCCCTGGATCCCTGGAAGTGTCCAAGGCCAGGTTGGATGGGGCTTGGAGCAGCCTGGGACAGTGGGAGGTGTCCCTGCCATGGCAGGGGTGGCACTGGATGGGCTTTAAGGGCCCTTCCAACCCGAACTCTTCCCTGCCTCATGGAAGCATTCCCTAATGACTCCACAGGGGTCTTTCTAAATCACCCCAGCCATGCAGAAGACCCAGAAACCCAATCAGGCCTAACTCCAAAATCCAATCAAATTAGTTGAGCCCAACACAGAAGCCGACAGCTAGAAAGAACCAAATGGAAATTATAGTCAAAAACGTATTATTTTTAGAGTGGCATGTCCAGGTTTAGATGCTGATGCAAACGAATCAGGATTTACCTTGTCCCCCCCAAATGCAGTGCACTGAATATCTGATGAAAGGCACACTTTAAATAATACAAGAGGCAGGAGGAAGTTTGGCCATCACTAATGCAAAGCAACCCAGCAGCACCTCTCATTGTTTTGGTGGTATTTGCACGAGGGGAAAAAAAGCCCTGTAAGCACAGAGAGCTGATGTGAGTGATTGCTGAGCACATTTTAATAATTAATTCCACAAATAAGTGAAGTCTATTTTAATTTCACCTTAGACAGCATTGCTGTCTCAGTGAAGGAAACTGCAAACTCTTCTGTGCCTGTACCCAACACTGACACTTTGGAAACATTACTGAAACAGCAGGACTGTAATGAAAAATATATAGAGTGCTGAAACTTCTGAGCTATCCAGAGTGCTCCTGAAGATCCTGCAGATAATCTTTGGGGAATAATCCAAACAGCTCCGTTGTATAAAGTTACATTAAATGACTGAACATCACGCTGTGATTGAAAAGTCATGCCCAAAAATGCTGATCAGTTTGATTGGACATGGATTCGGTTCCAGTGCCTTAAAAGGCCTGTAAAGAACAGCTTAGTAAAGAAAAACAGAATGACTAAAGCCGCCAAAGTGATCATGCTTGCATGTTTCAAACAGCAGCGTAATGGAATTATTTATCTGTGAAGGAGCTGCTAAGAGGATCGAGGGAAAAAAGAATTTGGAAACTTCTGTTTTCCTTCAGCTCAGATAAAGCTGTTTTGTCCTGTATTTTGACTTCCCAGAAGTTTCTATAAAGGCCTTTGGCATCGTGGCTAAAACCACAGCTGCTTTGCAGAGCTCTAACACGTGTCCACGTTTTGGGCAAAAAGGATTTCGTGCACACAGGGCCGTTGAGGAGGACGCTTCAGACAAGTGAATGTTTATACATTTTCCCAGCTTCTTCCCGTAAAAAATAAGAGTTTGGAGCTCACTCACACTTTCCAAACATGGACCCTTTTCTCATTTGGAGGGATTATGATTTTTTTTTTTTCATTTTTTTCTTCCAAAGAGAGTGGATTTCATGTTGGGAAATTGCACATATTTTGGGGAGAAGCTTCTTCTCCAGAGCGAGTCCTGCTTGCAGAGGGGAGGGAATCCACTTTTGGAAGAAATTAAAGTATTTTCACCAGTACAGGGTCGCTACTGTTATTTCTCTGGTACCTGAGAATTCATGACCCTATTCCAGTTTCAAAAGAAGAGTATCTGTGGACACGCCATCCATGAGCTTCTCTTATGAGAGAAAAGCCACATTCCTATACGATATCTTTACATTTTGAGCCCAGAGGATTTAGAAACTGAGTTATCATTATTGTGCCAGGTACTGATCTTATTCCTGCCACTCTGAAATGCTGCACTTTAAATACTCAGATTGTACTGGGGACCCTCGTCCTTTTTCTGAGATAAGACCTTTGGCACTTCTTAGAGATCAAGCCACCTAAGCAGAAGAGGTTATAAGTATGTTACTGAGCTGTCCCAGCCTAAAATATATTCTGCAAACACATCTTCTGATTCTGTAAATAAGGTTGCTACACATAATCCCACAGGTTCCAGTATTATATGTACATAATAAAGCTGGAGATCTTATTCAATTTCCAGGTATTTTGTGAGGAGAGCTACTGGCATATCCTCAAGGGCCAAATATTTCATTCAAAGGCAAGGAGATATTATCATACTCTGAATAGATATAGTAGTTAGTTTGTACAGCATCTCATAAAAGGGTAATTTGCAGACTTGAAGGGAAAAAAAAAGAGCTGCTTTAAGGAACACAGGGAATATTTATGTAGCTACACAAATTACTTGGTTGAGTATTATTCCAGAGACTTATTTTAGAAAGTGAAATTACTCCTTACAATGTATCTTTTGCCATTATTATTATTATTATCTCTTGCACTTAAACATATTAAATCCTTGCCTTGAAGTTTGGCTCTTGAACAGGCAATTATGATTAAAGCACTTCATCTTCTTGGCCCCTTAATTCATCACAGCAACTAGCCAACTTCCACACAAAGTCTGGAATAAATGGAGCTGGCCCAGGCAACCTCAGTGCAGCACAGCAAATCCAACCACAGGGTGAGCACATCCTTGTTTTTCTTCCAGTGACAACATCCCTGCTGCTTCAATGTTCATTTCTGGATCTCAAGCAGCACCTTGCAAATAGCAGGTGAATCAGGTTATCTGGAAAATGAAGTGATTGTCCCATTTTTCAAAGCAATTGTGAAAATAAACTTAATTATTAATGTGAAGGACACAGGTTTTCCTCACTCTTAGTCCAAATTGCTAGGGGTGGTGTTTTCATCCCTTCTCTGTTTCCCTGCATCTCAGAAGAGCATGGAACATGTTATCCAGAAGGCTGTATCTTTGGAAAACTTGAATTAGAGCTCAGTGAATCCAAGATTGAAACGCTGCTCGCACAGGGAGGCAGAGGGGCTGTAGGACTCAGAGTTAATATGTTCACTTTAATAATCAAGTTAATGAAGGCCATTCCTTCAGACCAGATGTGCCTGTCACGATTGTATCTTATCTATCTTCCATACATTTAGTCAATATACAATGATGCTGAACATATCTGGGCAAACATAGCTAATTTTTTTACCCTGAAAGCTAATCAATAATATTTCCTTTAGCAGGCCTCAGTTAAGTCTTGGAAACAAGAGGCTGGCAAGTAACTGGTGCTTCCTCCATGTCCGAAATCTGGGGGTTCTAAATCCGTATTAAGATTATTGCTGAGCCTTCTGGTGACACCTCTGTATCATGCAAAAACCCAAGAGTTATTCTGAAGATATTACTGGAAAGATATTTTCTCTGCATGAGGCATTTTAGAAGATTGGGATGACCCCAAATGGGTTTTTGTCAGCTTCCAGGGTCTCATGACCTAGGAGACAGCAGGATCAGCCCAACCACACACAGGCAGCAAAGAAAACCCCCAAAATCTCCAGCCTCCAGGGCAAGCAGGAGAAGGCTCTCCAAAAATACCCATAATTTTCATGGGAGCAAGGATTGATGATTTGTGTCCTGGAAATCCTGGAAATCCTCTCTGAACACAGAGGTGAAACACCCCCAAAAATCAGCTGGCGTCGTTATTTTATCTGTGCCAAAGCAGCCACGGGATGCTGGAGAGCACAGCCTGGGGAAGTGACTGGACTGAACCCCACCAAACTAAAGCTGCCTCCACGCCTCCCCCCTCACTGCTGCAGGACAGAGATCCCGGCTGGAATTCTGTGCAGAACATGAAACAATGCCACCAATTGATCATGGCTGGAGCACGACCATGAAATAACAACCACCTCCCAGGGAAAACAGGGAGGACAGAAACAGTGACTAGCGGAGAATGAAACAGAAGGAACATATTCATGGATAAATGAGGTCCCTGGCTGGAGCCTTTGAGCCGAGCTGCACGTCCATGGGTGTGCTTTGATCACCAGCATCCCGGCCCTGGGGGTCTTTGCTCTGTCTCTTTTTAATGCCACATTTCTTTCTCAGCTTTTTCCTCGCTGAAGGAGATCATGAGTTTGATCATTTCAGCACAGCAGAGACCCCCAGGTCATCGCAGCAAGCAGCAGAGGACCCGTGTGTGGATGCTGCAATGCTGTTAGCAGGGAAATTTTCTCTTCTTGCATTCATTCTGTGAGAACTTTTCCTTTGCTGTGTAAGCTATGTAAACAATAGATAGGGTTTTTGTAAATAGCATTCACATCTGGTATCTTCTGACCTTGTGTACATTATATTAGGAAAAAACATTTCTAAGTGGGTGTCTGAGACTTTGACCAATCACCCTAGGAGAAGTGTGAGCACTGTTCAATTGCTTTATGGAACTAGAATATATAAATGGTATTGTAAATTTAATAAATAATTCATTCCTCGCTCTGACTCCTGCCTCGCTGCATCTCTGAACCCCTGCTTGGAAGCCCACACCCGTGGTGGGACATGCTGCTGATGGCCAGGACACACACAATCCTCCACTCCTGTTCTCCAGTTTACAGCCCCAAAATGTCACAGTTCCACAGGCAACAACACAGAGATGCTGCAGGACTGGCATTCCTTAGAAATCACTCCCTGATGATCAGTACACCCCGCAAAATAATTCTATTTTATTCAGTTCTCACTGTAATTCTCCATAAGGATAAACAGAGCCCCAAAGAAACAAATAAACAAAACTAAAGCAGGTTGCATGATCAAAGGTCCATATAAAGCTCCTGATAATTTCCTCCCAAGTTGCTAAAGTGGAAACCAGAACTCCTAAATAAAATCACAGCTCCTTGGAATTCACAGCCATTTGCCAACTGATGTGTTTTAGCACAAACAGCAAGGAAAGCCAACCAGACAACACTCAAAATATGGATATATTACAATAGCAAAGAGTTCATTGGAAACCCTATAAAAAGTGCTTTCCATATGTTTCACAAAAAGTGGGATGTGTGCTCACTGATCCTGGGTTGCTCAGCTGTGGAAATCACATTTGGAAATATTAAAAGTTAAAGAGTATATTTTTTCTTTTTTAGGACTTGGAAACCTGAGGGAAATCTGTCAGCTGATCAGTGAATAATTTTTTTAATCCACAGTAACCCAAAGTGACCATTACTTGACAAAACTCTCTCCAAAAATAAGCCTGAATGTTGCTGGTCTCGTTGGAAAATGCTGCAGTTGCAAAGGCACTGACTTTTGGCAGAGGTTTCTTTAGTGATAAGAACAAAGAAACACTCATTAAAAAGCCAAGCCAACAAACCTACCACTGTTAGATAATTAAAAGAAGGCTTGCTTTCCTAATTTTAACACTAAAGAGCTACAGAGCACACTAAGAAAAACATTAAAATAAGATTTGTAGGGTGGTTTGTACTCAGAAAAAGCAAAAAGGTGTTTGATAATGGATTTGGATTGAAAAGTGGTGTTATCCTGCCAGTTACATCCCATTGAGCTGGATCCTGTGGATTAAAAGTTAACTTAGAAATCTGACTTGGCTCCACCCAAATCAATAGAATTCCATTTACTCGCTGGTGGAATAGTGATAATCAGGCTCATCAACTTGAAATGGGCAGAAATTGATTTACCAGGCAGGAGGAGGAGCCAAACCAGACTCCCAAATAGGTGCTAATCCTTGGAACCCTCCTCAGAGAGTTTTTAGACATGAAGGAACCCCATCAATATTTTAACAATCTTACTACGAATAAAGTGAGGGAGCTTCAAAGGATTATTTCCCTGCAGAGGGGGAAAACTGGAATTTTGAAGGAAGGGAAAGAAAGAATCGAAGGAAAGTCTGATGAAGTGAATTTTTGGAAACAAATATATTCTAGAGGCTGCAGCAGATGCAAGATCAGCGCAGCAGGGGAGAGGGAAAAAGGTTTGCCAAAGCCTTTGGGAGCCATTCCCACATTTAGAGATCCACGTTCCAACCCGACTGTCTGCTGCTCCCAGTGACTTCCGCCTCACAAAGTGGTTTTCACTCCCAGCTAGGTCTAGGAAATAAATATTGGCCTAGTTTGTGAGAAATATCAATATCAAATTTCACCTGCCAAGGAACAAAATGCAAGGTTAAAACCTTAACCTGGGGGAGAATTGGAAAATGGAGTGGGAAAGTTGTACTGCACACATTGCAACCTGGAGTCTTCCCCTAGTGAATGGCTTGATGGACTTCATTTAGATTTCATCACCCAAAAAACGGATTTAAATTCCAAACAGAAGTTGTCATTTAAACCCTGAAAAGCAGCTCTTCACGTAAATACAAAGTCAAATTACACTTTAAAATTATAGGGTTTTATCAGGGAAATGTGTCAAAAGCAGCTTTATCCCCACCACACCATTTTATTTCCACATAAAATGGAAATCATTTTGTGATGGTGGGAAATCAGGGTAAGAGTACCCAAGATTTAAGTGCTCTGCAGCCTCCAGAAGCCCTTCCACACTCAGCTCCTACAGAAATCTAGGATTTTAATGGTTGTTTGTTCCTCCATAAAGGCATTGGCAGTTTCTTTTGAAACTCAAACCATTTACAAACCCGACATTAACGTGCAAATTGTATTGGAAATGCCCAATCCAAGTCCCTAAAATCCAACAGCATTGTCGTTCAGAAGATCCAACAGCCAGTTAAAGGGGAAAACAGGGCAGATGTTGTTGTTGCTAATTTTGTCTATCAAATAAGAAATGAACCTGGAGAAATATAGAGACGGTACAAGATTTTGATGGTTACTTTATAATCACGAAGCTCATGAGTTTTTGAAGAGAGCTAAGTAAAACTTTTCCTCCATGGCTTGAGCAGACTCCGGTTTCGTACGGCCGGATTGCAAAACCTTTCATCATTCTGGTGAATTTTCCCTGAATTCCCTCTGAATTCCCAAGCGTGCCTGTGAATTGCAGACACGAGACCAGGCCAGCAGCATCCC
>VWPU01017693.1:0-116757 GCA_013398955.1 Callaeas wilsoni | reverse complement strand
CGGCCCCGGGTGCGTGCGGCGCTGCCCGCTCCGCTCGCCGCGCTGCCGCTCCGGGGCTCGCCGCTCTCCCGCTCGTCCGCCGGCACCTCCCGCCCGGCGGAGGGGGGCGCGGAGGGCTCTCCCCGCCATGGCCTTCACCTTCGCCGCCTTCTGCTACATGCTGTCGCTGGTCCTCTGCGCCGCCCTCATCTTCTTCGCCATCTGGCATGTGAGTACCCCGGCCCCGCAGCCCCCGCGTTAGAGGCGGCCGCAGCCCCTGGTGTGGCGGGTCGTGCCGTGAGGGAGCGGGGCGGGCTGACACGGGGGCGAGCAGCCCCTCGCCCGGGCAGCCGGAGCGCAGCGTCCCGCGGCGGGGCCGGGGCGGACGGACCTTGCGGTGAGAGCTGTGCGTGGGGGACGGGGTTTGTTACATCGCTGTTAGCGCAAGGAGCGCGTCCGACTCCTGAGAGCTCGGTGCTCTCAGGCTGAGCGCTGCCCCAGCCCCGCGCCGGCAGCCGAGTTGGGCGCTGCTCGTGGCTCAGCGCCGGCCGTGCCCAGGCGGGAGCTCTCCAGGTAGCATCTGCTTCTTTTGCCTGCGAGTAGAGCGCTGTGACGGGGAAACCGCCCCGTATCTGATGAAGCAGATGCGGGGTGTTTTCCCTTCAGTAATTACTACATTAGTAACTTCTCAAAAAGTCGGGGTTGAATGGGAAACTCTCTCATCCTTCCGATGCGTGACCCGCATGCTGTGGTTCACCTTCATCGATTTCACTCCACAGTGTTGGTGCTCGTTCCTAACTGTTCACTCGGTGTCTGTGGTAGGCATAAGCGTGTAACTTAGAAGATGTGAAATCATTCTAATGCATAACTTGCAATTCTTTTGAACTGTTACATATTTTAGAATTAATTACACTTTATGCGTGCTACACGATAACTCTGTGCTCTAAGCATTCAGGATGGAACAGGATAAGTTGGAAAATAGAGTGACTCCCATGGATGCTTCTACAGCTACCTGATGGAGTATGATTAAAAGAAAAACCCTCCTTTGACGAACAAGCAAGGGAGGTGCAGAATTTATTTTTATTGAAATGAAAGTAAAGCTGCTAGCTTAGTTGTATTAGCACCATGAAAGAAATCCTTCTGTTGAGAATGCTTTGAAATTTAATTATTTTGTACTCTTTGTGGGGCAGTTACATGTTATTTCTTATTAAGGAAACCACAAAGGTGTGATGGTAGTGCCAAGTGCTGTCGTGATGTCAAGTACTGCAAGGCTGGAAAGGATCTCTGGCAATCAGCTACTGCACTACTCTGAAAAAAGGAGTAGTAAAATTTAGATTATTACTCATGTTTTCTCTCCTCCTCTTCTGCAAACCTTTAGGTCTCCAAAAGTGAGAATTCCACAGCTTTCTCAAGGGACTTAGTGTGTTCTCCTTTGAATCTCTAGCTACAAATTAAACTGCAGCAATTTTGATGGTTGTTTTATGTATTTGAAGTCTGTCACTGTGTCCTCTTTCTTTGGGTCTGTAGTTGTTGTCATGTGAATTCATAAAGTACTTATAGCAAATCTGGCAAATTATTCTCCCATAAATGAGTGTAGTTACTGCAAATTTACTCTTAGTGACAAGTTTTTTGAACTTTCAGTCCATGAACTCATGAAGAGCAATCCCTCAGTAAAAGAGCTCTGTAAGGCAACCAGGGAAGAAAACCTATGGTTATGCACATATGTTTATGCTGCATGTTTCTTACATCTGTTGAAAAATTGTTGAGGGTTTGAAATTGAAAATGGCTGGAAATGCTCTTCTATTGTAAGAGAGGAAGAATTGGTACTATCTTTACTTATAAATAGATAAAAATTCTGTTAAAATACATGGTTTGTGAAGGAAGGTCATAGAATAACAGATTTAACACCCTGCCAAAATAAACTTTTAGGCGTACATGTTATCCACGTATACAGAACACAAGGATTTTTATTATCCTTTCTGTAAGAACTGGTACAGTCTGGTTTCTGCTGTAAGTTATGTATTGAGTCATAGGAGTTTCTTTTACCTTAAACATCTCAGTTGTGAAAATCTTCCCAAGAAACAAAACTCCTACTCCTTCCCTGTGACCTGATTTTTTTCCACTGTAACATACTGGTAAGGGACAGTAAATATATTGTACATGGATTCTAATAATGGCAGAGGAGTCTTTCAATAGTTATATTTTCCTGTTTACTTTTATAAAGACATTCTGTTGCTAAGAATAAGTTGATGAATAATCTAAGCATCCCATCACTTGGAAAGATTTCTGAGAATGAGAATTTATATTTTGTAAGTTATTTTAAAAGATAAGAAAAAACTGTAGCCTTTGGACTTGATATTGTTCTAACCTGAAGCTGAATGAGGTTTGGGCATATATCTGGAATGATTTAACAGAGGATCAAATAAAATTTCATTTTCTTCCTGCTAGCAAGTCAGTTGAATTATAATTTTCATTCATATTGATCTAATAGGTTGAATAAAAACCATACAACCAAAATAAGAGAGTAAGTTGAGGACTTTTATTTTTGGACACTGTGATTTTCTAGTGCCTTTCCTCTAGGAAGCTGAAGACTGTCTATACATTCCTATGGTCCTTACTCTTTGGAAGCAGATAGAATGAAGCTGGTCAGAGGATTTTAAAGGAATTGTAAACAAAATGCACACAGTCTTCCAGATACCTGGAATATAATTTTTTCTTGCCTCTAAGTGATCATCTTGTGTAGGTAGCCAGAGGTGTCTGTCATAAGAAAACCCCAACAAAACCAAATTAGATAGTATCAGAAGCATTTGTTTAAACTCTGCACAAGAATTATCTTAATGTATTATTGCTGTAATTTCACTCATATATATTAAATGGAAGAAAAGGACTTGAAAATCTCCGTGTACTACATTAAACCAATGTGACACTCGGTGGTATAGGAATTTTTAAAGCATTTAGGTTGTTCAGTGATCACATTATCTCTAGCTGTAATGTCACAGTAATAGAAACACCAGGCAGTAGTGTGTGATACAACTAACAGCAGAATTTGGTCTACTAACTACATAATTTGATATCCTCATCTGATCTTGTGGTAAACTCAAGAACGGAATGTATGTTCTTCCTACTAACTATCACAGAAGCTGTGTTTTGCTGTCCTCAGCTCTTGTTCTTCTTTATATACAGCTTTTTACAAATCGGTTTTATTCCATTCCTAAACCATCTTGAAGTAAGATTTTAGCTTCCTGTTAACATTGAACTGAGCTATGTCAAGTCTGAACTCCCAACAAGACTTGACACACCACATTCCTCACTAGTGTAGCTCCACTAAGTTGTGTCTCAAGTGAAGTTAACTGAATTTGACCAAGTTGTGCCTTATTATTCCTCAGTTAAAAAGAGATATGCTTGTGTTGAATCCTGCAGCACTATATTCTCCTAAGGCGTATTGGTTTTGAGTAATCTGAGTCCTTCCCATCTGGTGATATTGTAAGATGAAAAGACTTGCTTTGAGATTTGTTATTTAAAGGAAAGCTTTAGGAAAATATCTTTTCGAAGTGGTCCATCTTATAATACCACAGCAAAACAATTCATAAATACCAAGAAGACTACTGTTAAAAAGAAAAGAATTTCTGTGGTGGGCCATCTCTTTTTCAAGTTGTACAAGCATATCTTTGCATGTGGCTGCTTCATAACCTAAGGATTGCCAGAAAGTATTAGGGGTATCGTGCCAGTGAAAAAATTGGCAGTGCCAGCCTGAGAAGTTGTACCACACTGGATGCTTTTTGCAGTATTTTGATACAGTTGTGAATGCAGATGAATCCAGGAACAGCTCTTTGGCACAAGAGCTGTGTGTGCTGAAAGTGATGGCAGCTACTTGAGCCAAACATAAGGAGAATAAAGCAGCAGAACATGGAGCTTTTTTGGTTTATGCCCCCCACACGACCTTATTTTTCTTTTGAAGCGTGAGGATATTATTAATCTTGATAAACTACCTTGATATAACTTTGGCTTCATGTAACAGTTGCAGGTTCACAGGTATAATTAAAAACAGTGGTAGGCAGTGACTGAACAGAGTAATATAGGCTAAGATTGACTTGTAGTTTTAAATTAAAGCATCCTTTTTTTGCAGACACCAGGGAATGAAGCCCTTGGAATCTGTATTCAGTGTTGTTTCTGCTAATGCCTTTGTGTGTTACATTTATCAGACACCTTGAATTATCTATGCCTTGTTTTCTCATTTGCTAAGTGTGAGTAATGGAACTAAACTAAAAGTACTGCCTGTCACTTTATTTAAGAGCTATTCCTAAAATGTCTTTGCTTTCTGACAGAAGGTGCTATATACATATAAGATGTTGCCACTTCTGTTGTTTGTCACTGTACTGTTCTGGTGATGTGGACTGTATTTTATTAGCACTCAAGTTTCAATAGCTCAGGTAAAAAATTTAAAAGCTCTCAAAGAGTTATGTGTGTGGAATTTGGTGAGTATTTGGTTTCTGGCTTACTTAGGCTTCCTCATAAAATTTCTAGCCTTATTTTTTGATAAATTGTACAGCCTTAATTTTGAAGATACATAAAAAGCACACAGGCTTGGGTTGATAGCAAATTCGGTTGAACAAAACACTTTGATCACAAACTATGTGCTGATCTATCAATGTTCTCTGTGTATCTTATTGTTTCTGTAACTTAATTTTAGAGGGTAGCTCTGCCTTACCTGAAACCTGTAAAGAGATTTCTAAGCTGGCTTGGACCCGTGCTTCTCTCCAGTGAAGGCTGCCAGTCATCTCAATTTAACCTCTTTGCAATGCTTTAGAGCCTGTCTTGGAAAGAAAGTAGTTTCCTTACAGACTTGTGGTCAAGCCTGCATTTCTTTCGGATATGGAATTTCAGTACCGTTCTTTAATGAGTCATTAATGCATTTCACTGAGAATGTTGGGTAATTATGTACTTAAAAATAAAATCAGATTAAGGCTTGATGAGGGGGAGCACAAATGCTGTTGCTGTATGTTATACATATTTCTTGAAAATGTCTTTTCTTGCCTAAGCAGCTAAGCACATTGTCCCTGAAGGTTTTATAGTCAGGACAGTTTAAGGAATGAGTCTGATATTTCCACTCTTTTTAAAGACAGAGCACAGCCAGATTGCCCTGGCTATAACATAACTTGACACTTCCCTTACAACTTTTCTTTCAGAAGTTTATCACATTAATGCTGACAGACAGATATTAGGCCAGGCAGCACAGGCTGTGGAGCAAACTGTATCTTATATATTGGGAAAGAGGTATATCTCAGTTTAGTAACCTTGTCATGCTTAAATAATAATTAAAAAGATCATAGAAGTCTATGGGCTCCAACACAGACTTAAATACTGTAGAAAGATTAAGCAGGATCTCTGTGTATGCTTGAACTGTCATGATGAGATTTATTTGGAGAAAGATTTTAAATTGTGTGTGTTTGCCACTGGCTGTAATTCCAGATGCCTCACAAGTCACAGTGACTCCATTATCTGTGTGAAATAAATTATTCTGTGGAGTCTCGTGCCTCCCACAATATGTGCAGAGAGCTATTTAAATGTTATTTGGTTGTCACATATCCAAGGGGTTTTTGGTCTTAGGATTAGTTGTAAAATCTACTTACTAAAGGGATTTATATCCAAATTGGTAAATAATGTATTTCTAGTGCTTTTAAATAACTGCTATGCTTGTTAATAAGCAAGGCAATATAGCTGTCATATTTTATTAGACTGTGAGTAAAACTCTTAGGCTGAGTCGGAGGCATGAGTTTATAGATCATTACGTGTATTTGTTTACTCAGCCACCACATACTACATTAAATCACATTTAAAACATTGAATTCAGCCCTCAGACCTCTGGCTTAGTGGATTACCCTTACCCCAACATAAATATCCTTTTAGCAAAGTATTTTTCAGAAGGAGGAAGAAGCTCAGCAGAGAATGTTTTCCATACAGATAACAGACATTTCTTTGACCCATTCCTCTTTGTCAGTGCCTGTGACATGCCCCTCATTTATAACCAGTGCGGCTGCTGACAGCTGGAGGTGACTCTACCAGGCAATGGAACTAGGTCTCACTTAAGTTGGAAACTGGAGATACTGGGAGGCTTGCTCTTCTGGTGATGGTAGTATAGAAAACACTTCCAATTTCTGTGGAAACGAAGCATCTCTCCTGCATGAAACAGGTAAGAATTATTATTATTTCCACTCCGAAGAGTCACTTAAAGTCACAGGGCAGAGTCAGCTGATGGGGTAAATGCAGAAGACTGTCAGATAGTGTTTGATTTACTAGGTCACCTTCCAGTGTTTCACAGTTGGAAGTTCCCAGTTAAAACTTCAATTTGTGACCGTGATGGTGTGCAGAGAGCAAGAAGTAATTTTATTAACAGAACGGTTCCTGTTTTCCTTGATAGTAATTACAGCTTCAGAAATGTGCTATTCCCGTTGCAAGAAATAATAAAAAGCTCATAGAATAATTTTGATTGGAAGGAATCTAGGAAATCATCTAGTCAAATCTCTTCTTCAAGGCAGGCCTAATTTCAAAGTTAGGCCAGCCTGCTCAAGGTCCTGTTCACTTAGGAACTCTCCGTGTGTGGAGAGATGAAACACTGTGTTGATGGATGGGGGGAAAGCAGTGGATATTGTCTACCTCACCTTCAGCAAGGCTTTCCACACTGTCTCTCACAACATCCTCATAGGCAGACTTAGGAGGTGTGGACTGGATGAGTGGCCAGTGAGGTGGATTTGGAGCTGTCTGAATGGCAGATCTCAGAGGGCTGTAATCCGTGGCACAGGGGAGGCCTGTCACTAGTGGTGTCCCCCAGGGGTTGATACTGGGCTCACTGTTGTTTAACTTACCCATCCATGACTTGGATGAAGGGGCAGATGCGTCCTCAGCAAGTTCGCTGATGACACCAAGCTGGGAGGAGTGGCCGATACCTCAGAGTGCTGTGCAGCCCTTCAGCAGGACCTCAACAGCCTGGGGAGATGGGCAGGGAGGAGCTGCCTGAAGTTCAGTGAGAGCAAATTCCGGGTCATGCACCTGTGGAGGAATAACCCCAGGCACCAGTACAGGCCGGGGGCCAAGCTGCTGGAAAACAGCTCTGTGGAGAAGGATCGCAGGGTCCTGGTGGACAACAAGGTGTCCATGAGCCAGTAGTGCGTCCTTGTGGCCAGGAAGACCAGTGGTATCCCGAGGTGTGTTAGGAAAACTGTTGCCAGCAGGTGAAGGTGCGTGATCCTGCCCCTCTGCTCAGTCCCAGTGAGGTGTATCTCGAGTGCTGTGTCCACTTCTGGGCTCCTCAGTACAAGAGAGACATGGAGCTGCTGGAACAGATCCAGTGGAGGGCTACGAAGGTGATTAAGGGACTGGAGCATCTCCCTTCTGAGGGAGCTGGGCCTGTTCAGCCTTGAGAGGGAACCTCATCAATGTCAGTGTCTGAAGGGAGGGTGTAAAGAGGATGGACTAGGCTCTTCTAGATGGTGCCAGTCAACAGGAGAAGAGGCAACGGGCAGAAGCTGATGCACAGGAAGTTCCACCTGAAGATGAAAGAGAACTTCTTTACTTGTGGTTAACTGAGCACTGGAACACATTGCCCAGAGAAGTTGTGGAGTCTCCCTCACTGGAGATATTCCAGAACCATGTTGACACAATACTGTGCCGTGTGCTCTGGGATGACCCTGCCTGAGCAGGAGGCTGGACCAGACAACCCACTCTGGTCCCTTCCAGCCTGATTCACTCTGTGATTCTGCAAGTCTGAGAACTTGTTCCAGTACTTTACTCATTGCACTGTGAACATTGTTTTCTTACACACGGCTGGAATTTCTGTGGTGCAGCTTCTGACTTTTATGTCATCCTCTTGGTGCATTCCCCTGAGAAAAGCTTTGTCCTGGCTTCTGTGGAAGCCACCCCAGAAAACTGAATGCAAGATCATGGAGCAAATCATCTTAGATGCCATGCTAAGGCATGTGGGAAAAAAAGAAGTGATTGGTGACAGCCAACATGGCCTCACTAAGGCCAAATCATGCCTGAGAAATTTGGTGGCCGCCTACAACAGGATTGCAGTGTTGGTAGATGAGGGAGGAGCAACAGGAGTCATCTGCCTGGACTTGTGCAAAGCGTTTGACAGTGCCCTGAATGTCATCTGTGTCTCTAAACTGGAGAGACATGGATTAGACTGATGGACAGCTCAGTGGATAAGGAATTGGTTGGATGATTGCACTCTCAGAGTTGTGGTCAACAGCTCGATTGTTGGGACCAGTGGCAAGTGGTGTTTCTCAGGGGTCAGAATTGCAACTGGCACTGTTTAACCTCTTTGGTGACATGGAAAGTGGGACCAAGCAGCAGGTCGAGGGAGGCGTTCTGCCCCTCTACTCTGCTCTCATGAGACCCCCACCTGGAGTGCTGTGTCTGGCTCTGGAATCCCTAGCATAAGAAGAACGTGGCTGTTGGAGTGGGTCCAGAGTAGTTCCACGAAGATGCTCAGCGGGTTGGAGCACCCTGAAAGAACTGGAATTGTTCAGCCTGGAGAAGAGAAGGCTCCAGGGAGACCTTATAGCACCTTCCAATACTGGAACGGGGCCTGCAAGAGAGCTGGGGAGGGAGTATTTACAAGGACATATAGTGAAAGAACAAGAGGGAATGGCTCTAAACAGACAGAGGGTAGGTTTAAATTCAGAGAGACATCAGTACACCTTGTGAAGGCAGGACAAAAGTCTTTATGTTTTTCTGCACTTCCCATTGAAAAGGTATTGCTATAAAGCAAGAATTTATTTTAGGAATGTCATTGTGGAAAGTTACGTTAAAATCACAATACATTTACAATGGAAGTAGGTTTTCTCAGCAAGATACTGCAGGAGTGCTGAACTTTTGGCTCCAGTTTTTGATAATGTGAACGCATGAAGCAGAGCATAAGGGGGATGAAGAAGTAGTGCCATCACTGGATTTTCCCACTGCACACTGCTTGCAACTCCCTCACCAATGTAACAGGCCATGAAAAATCTGAGTTGTTTTTGGGTCCTTTTGTGTTTCTCTGCTTTTGCAGGTCATGTCATATTCTAGCTGTCAAAGATAGGTTGGGTTTTTTTAAATGCATCTGGAAGTCTAAGCACATTGCTGGAGAAACCAAAGCTTAAAGAATTAAGGAGACCGTCAGTAAAATGGTGATAATTAGTAACTTATAGCCCTTGCAATTATCTCATACAAGATAGCGTGCGAATGCCAGGCATTGTTGATACAAGCACCATTTTTTTAATAGAATGACATTTGATTTTTTAAAATGCATTTAAATGCCAACCATCTTCATGCTGTGTGTGAGTCACCATTTCAAGTGTGTAATTGTTTAGTCAATCTTCTGTTGCATTATTATTTTATCACGCTATGAGTTTGGGCTAAATAGTTCACATTGTATCACCATCTAACTAGAAACTTCTTTATACATTCACGGAATGGGCATTTATAAGCAAACATAATGAAGGCTCCACTGAGATCAGTTTGATTGCATGTGCTTCAGAGTCGTTCTTCTCTGAGTATTATATAAACACTATTAGCAGATCCTTTAGAAAATTGATTTGCTGATCATCCAAGTGACAGGCCTGTTTGGAGCTATGCTGAAATGTATCCTCATCTTTAATCATGTTCCTGTAATTAAACTAAGGATTTTCATGAGAATATGGCTGAACAGATGAGGATGCTTTTTGGGTTGCTGTTCTTTTAATCTCAATTTTTGGTCACTTTTACACACTGCCGTGTCCCCTCCCCTTGCCTTTTTTCTGCAACCACAGCTGCAATGCTGCTGTACTGCTTCCCTTTGCCTTAGCCCTGCAAACACAGCTGTGTGGCTGAAGGCCATTTCACATGTGTGTGTGGGTCTTGGCCTTGGAGTTATTTCCTCCAAGTTCTGCCTGGGCTCTTTTTGGGAAAGAAAACCTGGGAAGGTCTTTAATCTGGTCATCCCTGCCTGATGCTGCCTGCATGAGAAGAGCCCCTGTTCCACTGTCCTGCCTCTTGCTGGTCCAGCTGGGTTCCTACTGTGTCACTGGAAGGCAAGAAGCACAGATCCAGCAGAATTTCTTCCTGCCACAGGCTTCTTTCTGAGACAGCATTAGTAGAACCCCACTGCTGAGTGGGTAATGGGGAATAAAAATGACGTGGGAAGGGGGAAAATAGGGCTGTGGGAGGGAGGGCTTCGGGGAGAAAGATGTGAAGGAAAGAGGAAATGAGAGGAAGAAAATCCGTGTATGAGCAAGGGACTAACAAGAGGGAAGATTGCTGTGTTCTCATTCTCATTTGGGAGGCAATTATTTGAGCAGAAGAGGCTGCCTGAATCCAGAAGGTATAGTTAATTCAGGTGGTGGATGTTTTTGGACAGCCCATGTAATGAGTCTTCTGTGTGGGTATGGTGTAATGTGTGACATGCTTGAACAGATTTTTTTTGGTGACAGAACCCAGATTCCTTTATGTGTCTCCTGGATTTTGGTGAATATGCATAAATTGCTGCTGGTGGGAATGGAGAACATGGGAGAGGGGAGGGAAAAGTAGCAGCAGCTACTGAAACCTGAGAGGAAAACTGAGTGTGTGGGGGAAAGGAAGGTAATGCTTCTCCCAAGCATGTATCAGTGTAACAGAACTTAAAAATAGCAGAATAGTAACTTGTAGCAATATGTAGGAATCTTTGAAAGCTCAAGAAAAGAACAAATTGTGTTGTGGTGATAAGACTGGGTGCTTGCTTAGAGACAGCATCAGCCAGCTGGCCGGGCTCTCACCCATGACTTTTATCTACTGATACTGAAAAAAATCTTATCTTTTGATCTCATTCTCTTACCATCTTCTTTGGGGCAAATTTTTTTTCTAGTTGTACTATTTTGGTACATTTTCCCATCTGTTTACTACCCTTTCTCTGAATTTATTCTGCAGAAACAGCCTGTTTATTCCTAGCTTTGGATTATCAGCTTTGCGCTGTTAAGTAATAGAAAAAGTGCTTCAGTTCGTTTTGAGAATAATTTATGAAGATGGAGCTTTGTGGCTGTAATGCGTCTGTGTGTTTCCCCTTGCATATCCCCCATACTGTAATTCTGATGAGAGTAAAAAGACAAGTAGAAACATTGCATGGGAGCACAATGAATTTAAGGTGGGATAAATCAGAAATTATTTGTAATTTTGAGGAAAAAACAAGGGCAGAAGAACAGACCCTCTCACATCTATAGGTAGGCAAGTATATTGCTTCCAGACAGAATAAATCAGCTATTGATCCACTGTAACCGGACCACCACTTTTCCTCCTGCCTTCTGCACCTGGCCAGCCTCTTGTACAGGTCTATCAAAAGCTAATGTCTAGCCTGTCCCCAGTTTGGTGTGGAAAAAACTGGATAGTGAAAAATTTGGCCTATGCAAGCAGCAGATGTACAAATCTGTAGTGATGCATCTGTGATATAGAGGCAGTGAGAAAGACGTCAGAGTTATTTAATTTCTTACTGCATTTTCTTAGTTGATATGGAATTTAGTATAAAGAGAATCAAGGGCAAAGTGGTGCTTTCTCTTGTGCTGAAAGCAGAGTTCCCTAGCCTCTCCTGGGCATGGATAGAAAATAATACTGCTTTCGTCTCCCCCTGCTTGGTTGGAGGATCTGCAAACCAATTCATCTGCACTAGATATTCTCTGAATCAGAGCCACAAATCAGAGTTTGACACCTCAGCTGTGAAGCTTGGATCCAAACTCTCATCATTTCCTTTTGGCCCATTGAAGAGATCAAGACTAGGGGCAAAGTCTTGGCCTAACATTATACATACGCTTGTTCAGTTTATCTGCAGATACATCTTTGTTTACATCCTTTCCAGGACAGAAGAAAAAGCTGGTGCAAGAATCCGTATGACTTTGTTACGATGACCTTTGCTATGATCAAGGGACTGGAGCATCTCTCTGATGAGGAAAGGCTGAGGGAGCTGGGCCTGTTCAGCCTTGGGAGGAGACGACTGAGAGGGGACCTCATCAATGTCTGTCAGTGTCTGAAGGGAGGGGCCAAGAGGATGGACTAGGCTCTTCTCAGTGGTGCCAAGCAATAGGACAAGAGGGAACAGGCAGAAACTGATGCACAGGGAGTTCCACCTGAATAGGAGGAAGAATTTCTTCACTGTGCAGTGACTGAGCACTGGAACATGTTGCCCAGAGTGGTTGTGGAGTTCCTCTCACTGGAGGTGTTCCAGAACCATGTGGACACAATCCTGTGCCATGTGCTCTGGGATGACCCTGCTTGAGCAGGAGGTTGGACCCACTGTGGTCCCTTCCAGCCTGACCCATTCTGTGATTCTGTGATGCCCTTTCTTAGTTTATTGAATGTGTGGCTGTGACTGGGAATCCTCGTTGTAGCCGGTTGTTTGCTTTTCAAGTCCTGACCATCAAATCAAGTTAATACCTAACTAAGAAGTGACAGCATCCCTAGTAATGACATGTCAATTTGATGTCACTGGTGCTCTGTGAATAACTGATCTTGGGGTTTTGGTGCTGAACTGAAGAGATCAGAAGCAGTTAGGTACTGAAATGTTTAAAAGGTTTTGATAATGTTATCCAAATAAAAAAACCTGTTTGTTTTATAAAGAATTCACATGAAATACTCCATTGCATGTAGGAGGAGGAGACCATATGCAGGAAGAGAATACTGGCGGCATGCTTGTGTCAAAAGTACAAGGAGTGTGGGAGATTTATACTCTGTTCCCTATTGCTGCAGAGATTCCACCTGTATTTCCCCCAGCCTACAATGATGCATAGATTTTGTGCCTTTGGGGCTGGTGGGAAAGACAGTCAAATCCTCTGTAAGATTTTATTGAAAAAGGAGAAGAGCACGCATGCCAGCGCTTGGGAATGCCAACCATACCTGCTGCCTTTGGTTCACACCCTGACATTAACTTCACCACTGACCCATGGAGTCTTCAGTCAACTGAGCTAGAAGAATTGTTTCTACCACGCTGAATGTAATTAAACTGAAATATTGCATCTGTGTGTACAGAAAAGCTTCCATTCTGTTCAGAACAATGTGGTGTATTCACCAGTTTAGGTGCTAATTGAAAATGTGGGGTTTCTTTTCTTCGTATTGGTAGCAAGTGTTTGTGTCCCACTGAGGGGTGAGTTGTGGGGTGTGTTTGATTCACAGAACACTGCTGGTTTCTGAACTGTTTCCCTGTACTGAATGCAGTAAAGTAAGGTTTAGGAAAAAAAAAAAAGAATAATCGTGACAACAAAATGATGAAATCCTGTGGGGAGGGAAGGAAGGATGGCAGTCTGGACTTACCTTAAAAATTCCTCCTCCGCTTGCGGTCTGTTTGGAAATGTGTTCTAGCTGCAGGGAGCAAAACTATTAACCTATTTAGAAACAGGCTCTGTACAGCTATATTAGCATCATCCTTCCTGCACAGCTTGCTGCTTGTCTTCCTTCTCTTAACAAAATGCACTTTTTATGTGCACAGCTGATTTTTGTCTGGCTGGATTTCAGCTGGTGTAGACTGGAAGACAGTGAGTGGGTATAAAGTTGTGATAAAAGCGCAGGTCATCTCTGTCTGTGGTGAATCACTGGGACATTTGTCTCTCTGCTGCAGGAGGGGGTTGACATCTCAGTTCCAGGATGACTGGGGAAGATATTTCAGTATCTGTGGTGAGCGGGTGAAATCAGTGACCAGGATCCTGTTGTTAGCCAGTAAAAACTGTTTCACCTTGCAGTTGGATGAAATTATTTTTAAAAGCCCATTTCATAGCAGTTGTGGAAATCTGTCAATAGATGCTTATCAAATCATCCTTCTGGAAACATTGTGTGCACAACAGAATTTTGCAGTTGCTGCGGGTTTTTTAGTGGTTTTGTCAAAATTAATAACATGAATTCTTTACATTAAGGAATCAGGTTGCTCTTGCAAATTGTGTTCTGTAATGTTGCAATAATAACTGGTGCCATGGATATAGTAACTTTCCAAGCAAGGCACTCAAAGCTCTGTACAGTGTGGTTGTATTCCTGAAGATAAATTTCTGTATTTTTCACAATGTGGATGGCGTTTTTCATGCTTGTACTAATAGGTGTGGACTGTTTCGGGTGACTGCCAAATAGTTACTCTTAATTCTTAGTGGTTTCTCCTGCACCTCTCTGCAGGCTTGGAAATCTGATTTCGTGTAGCTGATGCAGTAATATTGCTTTTGTCCGTCTGTATAGGGTTGGGGTGTTTTTTAATTTTGTTAAATTTTCACTTGTCTAGTTTTTATCTGTGCAGGGGAATACAAAGGTGTAAATATAGCAGTGCAGGCTGGCATGTTTGTGCACACATGCTCTCAGCAAAAGAGCCTTCCTCTATGGATTTTCATGAGTGTTTAATTAGAGTAGTACAATTATACCTCCGTATTTCCATAGGTAGGTAGGAAATAATTTTGAATCGTGTTTACAGTATGGAGATTATGCATTTTTAAATTTGCATATTGGACTTTCTGTTGGAGAAGTCTTAGGATCTGGCTTAAATACTTGAGAAATTACAGTAAGATTTTCATGACTTAAATTAGCTTAAGCTTCCAGTTAGAGCCTAGAAAGTTTAAATCATGTTGTCCTAAATGTAACATCCTTTTACAGGCAAAAGAACTTCAGTAAAGAGATGTAGCCTGTGTGCTCAGGTGTATGCTTGTGCAGCCCTGGATGGAGCCACATTTTGGATTTCTGTGTGGAGGGTTGTTTCATGGTGGCAGCATGTGAAATTCAAGCTAAGTAGAGCAAGGAAATGCCATACAATTGTTAGTGTGAAATCTGACAAATAGAACAATTTTCTACCCTTGAGTGACTTAAAACCATTTGCAACCTCAATCCAAAAAGGCTCTGCTTAAAGCAGTGTTCTGCTCTAGAGATGAACAACAGCACCATAATCAGACAGAAGTGCATGGTTTCCCTTCTCGTGTTATTAGTGTACTGACAGTATTCTCTGTTTCCCCTAAATTTTATGTGGTGCAACAATCCAGAGGCTTTGGTTCTTCTGCCATTGTTCCTGTGAATAATTTAATTTCTTTGAGCTTCATCTTTTCCCTTGTATAAAAAAATGGAAATTACATTTTCCTTTGTTAAGACCTTCATTGCCTTGAAGGCAGATTTATAACTGCAAAGCATTGTTAGTTATTATTGTTTACTTTTATTAATATGTGGTGAATTAATAACTGTAATTCTGAGAAAGTTAAATATTCTGGGGAGAGAAAGGAGAAGAAAGGAATACTTTTCATCTCACTTTTTTCTGCTCTGCCATTTATTTGGCTCTACTGTTAAGGTTCTCATCAACACCAGCATTTCAGATCCACTGGTCTGGGAAGCTACTGCGTTACATGGGGAAGTATGTGAAAACCAAGACTTGAGACTTCTTTCCTTTTTTAATAGGAGATGCTTAACAAATAGATATAGACAGGAAATAAAACGTGACAAAAAGCATAAAAGTCACTGGAATTTCAGGCAGGTTGCCCCTCCATTAATACAATTTTGAAATACCTTTTGTGCTTGGTAGCATTAAGCAGATCTGTTCAACCAGAAAACTGAGAGGGAAGAAGAACACCTCATAGCTAAATTTCTTGTTCAGGTTCATTTCATATCATAATAAGAATTGGGTAGCAAAAAACCCGAACATCTCAATCTGTCACTTTGTTGTTGTCCCTGTTCCCTGTAGCTCTTTATGGGCTCCCTCACCCCCTCATGTCAAGGCAGTGACTTTCCTTTCCAGGTCCTTTTTCATCCTTACCTGTCCGACTCCTTCACATTTTTTCAGTTGCTGCTTCTGCCCAACAAAATCCTGCAAAGTACCTCAGCCAGCTTGCATCAAAATGGATCAGCTCATGGATCAAACACAATTTCCCCAACACAGTTAATACGTCTGTGCATCAGTTGCTGGGCAGGCATGATGTTGAGGAGCCCATCCTGCTCCTAATCCTGCCTGCCTTCTGTCCATGTGCTGACTTGCAGTCAGCCTGTGAGCTGCAGGCCTGAGTGCTGTGAAAACTGCCTGGGAGAGGGGAGGGGGAGACAAATTGTCTAAATGAACCATTAAAGAGAGTTCCTTCAATATGGGATGGTGGTGCATTGCCAGGGTGGTGGCAAGGAAGCATATGTTAGGTGTTACAGTTCTGTTCTGTGGTTAGTGTGGTTGTCATCAAGTTCTGTGTTAACTTAACCTTCCTGAGATGCCAGTAGGCAATAATATCCAACTTCTTTGCTGTCACTGAATTCACACCTACACCAACTTCACTGCCACCCTAAACCACCACATTCTCAATTAAAATATGTTTCTGTAAGAGCGCAGTTATTTAAAAAAAAAAAAGTATCTTCCCTAAAAATGAGATGTCATAGCTAATTTCTAGCATCAAGCAAAATTTTCATTTTGATGGGTACATAAGCATAGAAAGAAAGCAAAATTCATGTTCAATTTTATGTGAATACTTCATTGTTCAAAGCTGTTATGGTCTCTCTGATAAGCAGAGAGAGTGCAGGTAATGAAAACAAATTTTACAAACATAATTGCAATTGAAATGTGTATTGTCATCACGATCTCATTGATGCATTATGTGTATAAATTGGGGCAAACTCTTTACTGACTTATACTGGGCGTTTCGAGATTTGCAGATGGTGTGAATCACCAGAGACTGCAAGCAGTATTTTTACAGAACTTTAGTTTTATTAGGTGGAAAACAAACACAAGTACACTTCTCTCATCAGGAAAAAGCATGGCTAGGGCAGTGGCAGAACAAACTTCCTGCAATGATTTGCAATGCGGATTCACAGGGAAAATCCCCCAAGACAGAAGGTAGTGCACTATCCCGTTGTCCATTCAATCCCTGGCCTGTTTCTGCAGTAATTATAAAAATTATTGCTAAACGTGATGCACTTTTTCTTTTCCTCATATGGCTTTGCAAGTCAACAGATAACGTGGTGTTTTGGGGTCGTTTTTTTTCTTCAAGTTCCTCAATAAATGTCAGACAGTCCTTATTCTCTGTCTGTGCAGCTGTATACAACATTAATATTTACAAACAGAAATAAAGTTTTCCTTTTTGTAAGACCAGTCCCTGGCATGTTTCCAAATTCTGTTCAGCTTTGTGACTAGGGGCTGGTCATTTTTCTTTGGAATGGTGTGTTTCTTGTGTGGCCTTTGGAGAGATTGGGTTGCTGCTGTCCATGCGTGTGCATGATTTGTCGTCTTGGTTGCCACCCTCGATCAAATTAGATTGGATAACTAAAAGATAATGAATGCTTCATGCAGTACATTCATTTTCAAAGGTGAAATGATGTCATTTCTTACGAAGTGCCCTGACTAAAATCTATTACCTTGTTTGTCTCAAGATGAGATGAACTTCTCTGCTCAAGATGCTGGTAAGTGTGGCAGTTCCTGAGGTCAAACAGACCTTGAGCGTGTCCAGGGGCTGTCCCGGAGCACTCAGCAGCTCTGCTCAGTGCTCGTGTGGGAATCAAGCAGCTGAACTGCGTCCAGCAGAAACGGGAACAGGCAGGAGGTCGTTCCTCTGGCCGCGGTCAGAGCGCTGCAGCTCCCGTGAGAGCACTGGGAAATGCTTAATGGACACAAGTGCTTGGTTATTTGGGGTTTGGATGGAAAAATGGCAGCTCCAGCTACTCAACACGTCAGGGCATTAAACTGCTACAGAGGGCGAGTTGTAATTGAAAGAGGAAGATGTTTCCTAATTAATTATGTAAACCCTGCTGCAGCACAGCCCAGCTGTATTTTCAGTAATATCATATCATTTGTTGCACAGTTACTCAGTGTGTTGTGAGCAGCTGCTGGTCTTAAGAAGCTACAGTTTTACTCAGTTGTGGCTTTAGATTTAGGACAAACAACACTGTAAGATTTAAAAACAACAAAACAACCTCCAACCCACCCCACTCCCAACAACAAAAGAGAAAAAACTGTGCCCCCAAAGGGCTTTGGGAGCTTCTTTATATTCCTCTAATTCTGAGCCTGCCTATGCTTTAAATTTTTTCACTGTAACTGAGAAATCGGAAATAGGAACGTGCTTTTTCATAAATTAAAATAGATATTTTCATGTCATCACTAGACTTCTGTTTCTGGAGATATAACAAAATACAAACTATTATGGAACTTTTTTTGAAATAAATTGAGGAGGATTTATTTTTGTCAGCCTTCTTCCAGAGAGACACTGAAACTTTTATTGAAGAAACTTTCCTGCAGTCATGTGTGCTTGATACCAGACCTCAATGTCTTTCAGGTGTAGCAGAAATGTCTCTTAACATTGTTGTAACTTGCAGGCGTCTCAAAAGGTTTGTCTGTGAGACTGTTGCATTTACACTTACTGGTTCTGTGAAAACCACATGCTTCATACCTGTCAGATGTGTTTCAATGCACTTACATATAATGCAAGCATAACAAACTATGTGCCAGCAAATAAAGAGTAAGGCTTTGGCTACAGAGCTGGGAATGTTGGTGAAATAAAAAAAAAAAAAAGAGGCGAAAAAAAGAAAAATAAAAGTAAATATAAATGTGCAGTATGTTTGAGGCTAACCTCTTTCCCATCCTTCCCCCTTTCTGTCAGTGCTGATGCTGATATCCAGTTGCAAAGACATACCCAGTTCTGTCTGTCTGACTCATGTGGTCGTAACCCTCTTAGCAGTTGGTCCAGCTGGAGGATATGAAGAACTGTCCAAGAAGTATTAAATATAGAGGTGTTGCTAGCCTTATTCCTCACAAATGCACTGCAAACCCCTCACAGCTTCTGTTAGCGGCTCTTTTACCATTGCAGATGGAATTCCTAACTTGGAGAGATACTGCATCCATAGGGAGAAATGCTTCACTTGTAATCACATTTTATAGCTCCCTTTGTGGTTTATTCTGCCACTTCGACTTGTCATAGTTGAATAAATTGAATTCTGCGGAGCGCTCTTGTAAAATGCCACACTTTTGATTTTTAAATGTGCTTCGGTGTGATGAATGCGGCAGTAGAGTGGGATGCGCAGCGGTGCTGAAGTTTGTGGATTGTAGCTCTGGGTTTTATTTTCGAGCCTCTTGCCGGATTATTATGATTCAAGAACAGGCCATTTTCAGGTTTTCTGCTCCTGCCTTCCATCTCTGTTAAATGAATGTGTTTTGGCTATGCAGCATGCCTGTACTGCCACCCAGTTGGTTCTTTTCTGAACAGCCAGGCAGCAGGCACGCTGTTACACATCATGGAATGGCTGTTGCACTCATCTACTAATTACCAGACTGCTGCCTTGTACTTCCATCATCTTTTATTAAGAACAGAGACTTTGAGTTGTAAAGTGTCTGAAAAGGAATCATTGTTTTAACATCCATTTACATGGTGCCTGTCAGTGAGCTTTCCTTCCTTGGGTGAAGGAAGACAAAAGCAGCAGAAAATGTATAACTAGAATGCAAACACAAAGTTAAGAATGTGCTTTGAGATCTTTGAATGAAGCGTGCTGAGGATTATTAAAGCTGTTGTCTTTCCAAGAAAAGTCTTCCAAGAAAACACTAGCTCTTCAGTAGATCTAACACAAGATCTTCCAAGAAAATGCTTTCAAACAGTATTATTTTTATAGGCAATGTATCTGCTGTAGTTTAAAAGCACCAGAAATTACCAGGGTGTCTCAATCCATCTGTTAATGGAAGAAACCAAAGGACCTGAGCAAAAGACATCTCTCCATTAATGAGGTCTGAAGTAAAGTTCTAAAACCTGCCAGAATTTAGGAAGGGCATGTTTTCTCTAGAGTGCTTTACCTTTTGAGGAGTGCGCTTGTTAATGAATAGCAGCTTAATGGTAAAGCTGATGCTAATTTAGAATTAATATCTCAGGTGGGTTTAACAACTAATAAAAATGAACTGTTTATGTACTAAACCTGGAACATCATATCAGATCCATGTCTATGTTTTAGGCAGCTAATGACTTTTCCCATCAAATTTGGAGATGCATCATTTGTGAAATAGTTTTATGTCATATGGAAATCTGAGAAAAGAATTCTTGCCGATACAAGGGAAGAAATATGGAAAGTAGCAACACTGAAAAGGCTATAGATGTGATTTTGCAGAGTGACAGATTAATGAGTTCTAGGTGTCACACGTAGGAGTATCCCATGTTTTGTTTTAACTACTTAGTTCTAAAGGGAGTGTGTCGGGGAAGCTATTTTCCCATATTTTCCCTGGAAAGAGAGGAAGGCAGGCAATGCATCTAATTAGTCCCTTAAGGAAAATAAGTGTTTGAAGGAGCATTCATTACAGGATTTGAAAAAAATTGTTTTTTCAGATAATTGCCTTCGACGAACTCCGGACAGACTTCAAGAGCCCCATCGACCAGTGCAACCCGGCCCACGCAGTGAGTACAGCCGGGGCCTGCGCGGCTGGGGCTGCTCCAGAAGCGGGGAGCACTGAGCTGCCAGCGAAGGAGGAGTGTGGAAATGAACAGGGAGTCTCTTGTGAAGTCAGCTGTGGTTTGGAAAATTGATTTATTGGGCCACTCTTTGGAAGCGAGATGGTCATTTTTGTGTTAATGGCTTTCCTCTTTGCTGAAGGAGGCAGGAAAGTAATTTGGAAATTCAAAAACTGAAGAATGTCATGTGATGCTTATGCTTTCTTTTTTACCTTTTCGTTCTGTGGCACAAGTTTTCCTTTTTTTGAAATACTTTGCTTTCTCTGTGTTTGAGCACAGGATGACCACCTTCTCCCATACTGTCGGTGTCAATGAGCCAAAAGAGGTGCACGCCCAGACCTCTCTGTCCATGGCGGGGCTCTGGGTTCTCCTATGCTTTAGGAGCTAATGGGATATTCTGCTGCATCTGCTGTGGGAGAGCATTAAATACCTGGGACTGTAAACTCAGTTTTAACTAATGAACCAAAAATGCAGCCTAGATTTAAGCATATCCAAATTCCTCTGTAAATTAAAGCTGTAATCTAGGGTGATTTAGCTGACTACAGCTACACGTGTCAGTTTGCAGCAACAGAACTGAGAGCAGAACTTGGCTCCCCATCACCTCACTGGGAATGACAATGGTTATGACAGGTGATGAATTTGATCTCTACAGAGTATCAAGTTTTTGAATTGCCTACAATTGATAACCAGATTCGGCAGCTAGTACTTTGCCATTTAACCTTGTTTCATAACTCAGCTGAGGACTTGTACTGCTTAGACCACTGATGATTTTAAGCATAAAATTTATAATCTTAGAATAAAAATTATTTTTTTACTCTTCACTAACACATAAGCAAAGAATGAGAGGAGAAGAAAGAAATTATATGAAGAAATCCTGTAGAGGACATCAAAAGATGTAATCTGCTTTTGAACTTATTGAAAGTAATCTGATTTTCAATCCACTTTATCTGTTTTTACTTCCCATCTTGAGAACTGCACACTGAATTTATATGTACCAAATTCCAGGAAATTGTTCGCTCCCTAAAACTTAAGATGCTCTGTGGAGACAATCTCCTCGTATTTTAAAATGGTGAGGGAATTGGTTTCCATGATTAAAAAAAGTTAACAAGTCCCTTTTTCAGTCATATTAGTTGAGAAATCAAAAAGTGAATCTGAAAGTAAAGCACAGCAGAGTATTCTGTGGTTGGTTCACATATTGACTTCCGTGAAACCTTCTGTGATAATTCAAGCAGTAGTCTCAGATTGCTTTCTTCTGCACAATATA
Organism: Callaeas wilsoni; assembly: GCA_013398955.1. Lineage (NCBI taxonomy): Eukaryota > Metazoa > Chordata > Aves > Passeriformes > Callaeidae > Callaeas > Callaeas wilsoni. The sequence goes on along the minus strand of VWPU01017693.1, from coordinate 95,130 downwards.
CATGTCAATGCCTTTTATATGGTCCTAAAAGGAAGATTTTTAGCAGGGATTTCTTATGTCTTTGGTCAAGTGTATTTTCCTTTTTCCCTATGCACAGTTGCTTGTGCCCATATTCCATTTATTTGGTGGGGTAGTTTTCTATATTGCACTCTAAGAGTGTCTGAAGTTTACCCACGTGTCCTCCACAATGTTTTCATGACAGAGGGTAGAGCCCTTTGACAAGAGGAGGCTGAATTAAAGAGAAATCAGAGGTAAAAACAGTGCAGTGCTGAGAGTTTAATTCAAATTTCCTGGTTTGCTCTCTATTCCCGTCCGTTCAGAGGTAGACTTCCTACTTCTCCAAGGCCAGCTGCAGTTTGCATCTGTCTTTCCCTCTCCACTTCTAAAGGCAAAGGAGCTTTCTGCAGCTTCATGGGCACATCCACACACATCCATTCTCATGTTTGCAGCTGTAAGTCTAAAATTTCTCACTCCCTTTTAGCTCAGAGACTCCAAAAAGAGGCACAGTATTTTTCTGGTGCCTATCAAGCTGCCACTGCCTCATTGTCTTTCCAAAATGATACCTATTTTTTTAAAAATGGCTTTAACTTAGGGACAGGAAAGCAAAAAAAGACATTTATTTAGAGACTAGAATTAAATTTGCCACAAGTTTGAGTTTTTAAACATTTGAAAAGCAAAAAGCTTAGGGAGAGTTGGCTTCTCACATTGGCATAGTACATTACCTGTTTTTAAAAGTCCATTTTTTGAATGTTTTTGCCATGTCTAAATGAAAGTATCAGATAGTCTTCTGAGGACAGCAAACCCACTCTGCCTTCTGCAGTGTAACTAACAGTAGAATCTTTCACAGTTTCTCCAGTCATGGGGTTATGCAGTGAAATTTGGTTTTGGTTGTGAGCTTCTCATTATGAGCTATTGAAAAGAAAGCGTGGCTTTGATTTGTCTTATTTCTCTGAGTTGAGTTTGGCACATTTTTGAGTAACAATGCTTAATTACAGTGATTCTCAGTATTTATGAATGCATCTGTTGTTTAAAGTGGCATTTCTAGGACTTTTCAGATGCTTTTCACTAACGTGTTAAATTCTGGTATCACGAGTTCAGGCACCATTTCAGTGATAGAGGAGGAGCTGCCATACAAACTTCATCATTGTTTTTCCCACTCAGATTTATCTTGAAGCCAGAGGTTGGGTACCTGAAAATGCAAGACCAAGTCTCTGTGGTATAAATTGGCACAACTGGATAGAGCCACAAATACTGAGTTAAAAAACAGTTGCAGCCTCCGACTGAAGGCAAACGTAGACTTGAATCCCCAGCTGCTATTGCTACACTCAGGAACAAATGAAAAATAACTTATTGGGACCTAGAAATGGGAAAATCATTGGGTTTGCAAGCAGTAGGTAAGAAGTGAATGCTGTTGATCCAGATTAATAACATGTGCTGCTCCACTGCAGCCATTAATTAAAACATTGACCCTTTGTAATTGTAATATATTGTCTGAATTTATAGCACCAGCTAATCTCCTGCCTTTCCCCCACTTTCTCCTGACAGAGGGAGCGGCTGAGGAATATTGAGCGGATTTGCTTCCTCCTGCGAAAGGTGAGCATGAACCAGCCAAGGATTTGTGAAGTTTATGAGAATTAAAGCCATCCAGTGGCAATGTGCATTTATTTTCTCTTTGATCCTCACACTCTATTGATGGAAAGCTGGATTCTACTGAGAAGTGAAAGTCACGATGACCCTGTAAGGACAGAGTTAGACAAATTATAAAAGGTTCACGTAATAGGGGGTGTCTGGATAAAAACTGAACTTCAGAACATCAGCCCATTTATTTTGGAACAAGCTTTTCCAAGGTGGTGAGTCCTTTTTCAGTTGCAGCTGGAGGTTCTTTTATAGTCCTATAAAACTGCTGTTATTGTTGTAGTACAGGCTTTAAAAATACCAATTTTTTAGACAGTGAGTTACTATTTGACATGCTGAACATTTTTGTTAGTTACATATATCTAATGTTCAAGGTTTCTGGTTGAGGGAATAGAAAAGTTGGTGTAGTATGTATTTTAGCTTGATACAGGTGAGATGCTGAGTGCCTCAGCTTCTGAGAGATTTGAAGGAGCTGCTAGATTTTGGGTTACTTACTTATCTGTGGCTTCAGATAGGGTTTTCATAAACAAGCTTTGTTTTCCCTGACTGTGTCACATTGAAGTAAAAATAGTCATGGTTCCAAACTATTTTATTCAGTGTTCGAGTTTCTATACATTGTGTTCTGCAGAGTGGTAATGAAGCCACCGAAATCCTGCATTTTTCCTTAAAAAGGTCATCACTGAAGCGTTGACTGCCGAATGCACCCTAATCAAGCTAAGACCTAAATTCAGACAGGGTTTTAAGAAACTGGTGGCCTCATCCTTAGAGGTTTTGGGACAGCCAGTGCTAGAGATTATCACTTTGGGCTGATCCAAAGGTGTAACTGTGACTCCATGCAGAACCTGTGAACTGTCATCCTCTGCTCGGTCAGCACCTGAGTCGTGTCTGTTTGGCACCACTGTGAGCATGTGACTGCCAGGAGCCACATTTAAGTACTTCCTGAGCCTGTTTATGACACTTGGGATATGAAAATAAGGGAAAATACTTGCCACCAATAGCTTTCCACTTTATCAAGTAGACAGCCAGCCAGTCTCAAGCTGTGTCCCAGTTTCTTGGACATAAAGCAACTGTTGAGTGGTAATGGTTTAATATATGTGAGCCCCATGGGAATGCCTTGCCTGCATCAATGTTTAATTTTTATTGAGCCTCAGCCTCGTTGTGAACAGCAAAATGGAGCATTTTGGCTAATTGCAGACTCTGTATTCATAAGGGATTGGCTTGCTTCTGGTTCACTTAAATGGTTTGTTAATTCAGCCTCTTCTTCAAAGTTCTTTGGGGACACATTTGTTTTAATTGAGAGATTATATGCAAGAAGAGGAGGGTGCAATAACTACAGAGATTTGTAGCCTTCAAATCTGACAGCCACTAAAAATAGCTGTGTTTTATGTAGTATAGGGGAAAATTGAGGAAAAACAGTAAAGAATCGAGTGCCAGCTATATCGATACAGGAAAATAGCAGTTAGAATTCTTCCAGCAAGTACTAAAAATATCCTTTTATATTGTATGGCTTTAGGGTCTGTTTCTCCTTCTGTGAAACAACAGCATACCTGTTTTGAAGTCAGGAAGTTCTTTTAAAGGGCTTTGAAAACAGTGGTAGCTTGCTATTTATGGCATTAGAACTTAATGCTTAAAAGCTGATTTAAATTTGGTTTTTTAAAGAGGTTATAGGTGGGCTGTAAAAGTATGTTCAGTTTCATTTTACACTGATTTTAGAAGAGATTCTTGGGAATGGTGAAGTGTGCATAGAATATGTCATATAAATCTGATCCCAGTGAGCAAAGGCTTTTTTAAGGATGTATATTTGGGTTTATCTCCAGAACACTCGGAGAAGTTTATTGTCAAATGGTGACCAGGTATGTGATATTTCACCAGATTTTATGTAACTTATTTAACTTATTTACATTTTCCAAAATAGAATGGAGGCTTTAACGGTTCTGCAGCCAGGCATTTTCTGATGTTTGGTTTGGGGAAAATGTTTCTATATCATTAAAACAAGCAGGGTTTGTGTGAAGCAGATGTATATGATGCTGGCATGTACCCATGCAGGGACACATGGGTCCTTGTTTCTATGGTGCTGTAGGATTAGACAAGCCCAGATTTTCTGGTTACTGGAGAATGATTGATAATGCATGAAGAAGCTATGAACATTTTCTAGCCACAGTCAGATCTCTCCTACCCTGAAGTAAATGAGAAGAAGGCTTATTTTCTGAACCCGTCAGCATGTGAGGTTCTCTCAGGCTGCAGGTGTCTCCTTTTGGGCAGTGCTGTGGGGCTTTATAGGATGGATTTGTGTTCGTGTGCTGCCGAATATCCCATCGTGTGGACACTGGCTGCCGTACAGGTGTCGGCTGATTCACACAGGACACACACCTGTATGAGCAAGTGCTGTGGAGGCTTTTCATGCTATAAATTGCCTTTGTTTCCCTAAGGATGTGATTCCATGGCTCACTGCAGTGCTGTCCAGAGCACACAGACTTGTGGGGTGTGGGAGCAGAGCAGTACGGAGCAGCTCAGGCTTCTTGGGCTCATTAGCCCTGCTGAGGTGTGGGACAGACAAGATGTGCCTGTGAGGTGTGCCGTGATTCTTACAGTCAAATCTTTTAGTGGGGTTGTTAAAATATACTCAGTTACTGATGACAGCAATATTATTTAATTGCAATTGCAGTTGTATTTCAAGAAATCTACCTAACCGATTCCTAATTGATAGTTACGTTAGCATTAAGGACAATTAGGAATTTCCTAGATTAAAATACAGTCAAATTCATTAATCAAGCACTGTAATATCATTACTTTACCTTGGGTAGAAATTTAAATTCAATTTTGATTAGGTTATGCATAATAATTTTTGAATTAATTCAATAAATCCTTACTAAGGAGGAGACTTGATTGAACTTCTTGCTCAGTGAACACATTTCAGGTTTCAGTTTGCTCATGCCAGACACTGCTTAATAATAGGTGTAACCTTTCTCCAGTTAACAGCAAATATTTGTTTTTAAAGCTCATTAAGCTAAAGTAAGAATAATTTATGGACATTAGAACTGGAACTTAACTGGGAGGGAGTTGAGGTAGATAAAAGACTTTTACTCATCTTTCTAATGTAGTGCTGCATTTTAGTTATGTCTAAAATTCCTAAAACTGCAAGTGTAAGAAAATCTTGTACCAGAGCTCAATCCTTTTTCTTGATTTAATTTGGATTTTTTGGCTTTTCCTTTCTTTTTTTCTTTTTTTTTTTCTTTTTTTGCTTTCTTTTAGTTCCGGAAGGGATGGTTGGAACAGAGTAAATTCAGCAAGAATTCTAACCACAGGCAAGGTGACATTAATCTCAAAGATGTTCCAGATGAACTTGAACTGTCTTGAAAAATACAAACAAATACGCAGACAAAACCCCCTGCAGGGACTGTATTTGAATATCCAAACTTGGCCAGTTCAGCACTCCAGTACTAGCAGTAGTATAGTAGATTATGAATCATGAGCTGGGGTGCTTAAAACAAACCAAACCAAACCTAAAAACCTCTTCATGTGATGTTTTTTGAAGCAAGTTTTAATGTTTTATTTAGGTGGTTGGGCAGTGCCAGTGCTTGTTCTGGTCTTGTACCTCTGTCACTGTGGTTTCCAGTGGAGCTGAATCTGCTGTAGTAATGGTGGAAATTTGTACTGTATTGAGTAGTTCTGGTATTTACCAGGTTCAATTCTGGTTTTTACCACTTTGCAAAAGTAAAATAAATGTCTATATTTCGTTGTATATGCCCTAATACCCTTGATAGTTATGTTTTACTGTATTTACCTGTTTGGTAAATAACCAAAACCCATATTACCTCAAAGAGCTGTTGTGGAAGCCATTCCATTCAGATTGACTTAGTGTAAGTAAAACCTAAAACCTAGTGAGTGTAGTATAGAATTCTAGACACCTGAGTGTCTGTACAGTTTTGTTTCGGTATGTTTCAATATTTATATATTCCGTAAAAAAAGTTAAAATTACTTACCTGTGTGCAAGTAACAGTAATCCAGAGACATGAGCAAACAGAAGCTTGAAGGGCTATGGGTTAACACCACAGGTTCAGCTGTGGCCAGAGCATTCTAAGGATGAAGATAAGGCTTGATCCTGTGTCTGTCATGCCTGTTTGTCAGCACTAAATGCACACACTCAAAACTTGGGCAAAACCCCACGAGATGTTCAGTGAAACACTACTGAGCTCGTGGGATCAGCTACGGGGAACAAGTTAGCTTCTAGGCTTTTCCTTAATAGCAGAAGAGGACTCTTTGAGTATGGAGGTTCTTTTTCTTTATATGTATCGAAATACTATGTGAAATCAGCACTGTTAAAAAGCAGCCCTGTCTTTCCTTGTTTACCCTTATCCAGCTGACATTTTTTCCCTGCATATTTTGGCTGAAGGAGACTGACCAACGTGCACTAGATTAGTTGCCATATGAAATCGTTTTTTTTTTACTTGGACCTCGATAGGCTCCAGACCTTCACCTTCCAGTGGCTCCTGCCATTCCCTGCTTGCAGCAGCTACAGTGGCCACTCTCCTTTGAGGAATGTCAGATGTCCCAGCAGCTCATTCCAACTGACTGATCGTATTCTTCTCTTCTTGATAAATTTGCTGGTTATTGCGAGGATAACTCTCTCTGTTCTTCTGCCTCATTGTCACTGGCAAGCCTGAGATAACGTGATGGATTTTAAGTGTGTGGTTTTGGGCATGTCCATTGATTGCTTCATCATGCATTTAGGGATTTATGGATGTGTGACATTCTTTTACCCAGTCTGCAGGCTGATAGTCATTAGCAGAGCACTTCTGTAAGCCTATAGCATGGCTCATTAAAATGCTTTAATGTGAGGTTACATAAGCAAATTTAGCAAATGTGATGCATAATCGCAAGGAATTTTTAAAGTGGTGTATAAACATCCATATTGTAAGAAGGAATCATACTTTGTCCCTGGGGCTGAGAAATCTCCTAGGTGGAAACTACAGTGGCAAGACAATTAGTTTGTTGTGAAACTGGGATTAGCAGCAATGGTTTTACCTTGGTAGTGCTATACATGTTTTACAACCTCAATAAAGATGTTTTAATTCCTCGTTAAGTTGGAATTAGCAGAAAAAGGAAATGTTGCAGTGTAGCCATACTTAGAGGCATAAGTCTGCAGGGTTAATGCATCCCTGGTTTCCACCTAACTGGTAGTGGACATTTAGTCCGTGAAGCTTAGGTGTTTGTGTTATCTAGGAGGAAAACAGAATTTTCAGTCGAGTCATAAGGCATTTTTGGGCTGTGGAAATGGCAGTGATATTCTGCCTCACAGGAGAAAGAGGCTGATCTTTCCGGAGTTCTGATAAACTGCTGCTGTAACAAAGATCAGAAAGGGAACAAAAAATGGCAGTGTGTGACATTTTTCCTGTTAACAGTGATTGTTACAATGATGGAGCACATGAACTTTGTCCGCTCTCATTAGAGACCAAAGAGTTCATCATTGTTACTGGCTTCTCAGTACATGTCATATTTCTTGGTGTATCTAGTGCTCTCTCTTTTCACACCTCATCAATGTGATGAAACCGCTGAGTTTTGAGTAATCATCTGGGCAGTAGGAAAGCTGTCAGGAGACCCTTCCCACAGAGTGACTGGGAGCATAAACCCCAATCAAGAGGTAATGTGGATAACTTCTGAAGAGTGAATGTAAAATTCTGTGTGTAGAAAATATACTGCAGGTACCCAGGTAGTTATTCGATGTCTCCCTGGGACTCAGGGCAATACAGAAGGTTGTACTCAGGCAGGCATTGCTGTGTATAAAACTATTTAGTAAATACTATGAATTTTTAAGATTATTTTTATCATCCCATATGCCTTTCTTTTTTTTTTCCTCCCTAGTCTTTGCATTGCAATTCAGTGGTTCAGAACGGAGTTGAATCCTTTTGATTGGATTCAACTATCCATCAGTTTTGTCAGGATCTGAACTTGCTATTAACTGGCCTGATAAGCAATGTGAATCTGAAACAGATGTTCATTAATCCTGTTTTTAGAGGTTTGAACATATGATTTGTTATTGGGGCTACAGTGATACTCTGAATTAACATTATCAGATGAAAACTTCATGTTTTAAAACATTCTTAAGCCAGAACAGGAGTTTTAGGCTGTTTCATTTGTCTTTCTGGAAGAAAATATAATACAGGAGCAACTCTGCTTTTGTTGTCTTTAGGTGGATGTTCTGTTGTCTTATGTTTTGCCACTTTTCGAATTTTGCGTTCCGCTCTCTTAGTTGGATACTTTGATCTTTTAAAGGCTGTGTTGTGCTTCAGCCAGAGATGACTTTCAGCGAGACTTGGCTCTCCTTTTCCGTAATGTTTGCACTGGAGTTTGTGTTACAGCGGTGCTTTTGGTCTCAGGTAAAGAATAAAGCCTTGTTGTGCCAGATGTTACAAAACCCACATGGTAATAAATATGAAGAGCATTTGTTTACATTCACAAGACGTGTACACAACAGGAAAGGAAAGGTTGCACAGTTGTTCTGATGATAGAAATCTTGTTTTTGTAGAGCTACTTAGTTTTCTTGTTAGCAGGCATAGCTTGAATCTTTTAGGTAAAAAGGTAAAAAAAGGTAAAAATGAAGGTAAAAATTGGTTTGCTGTTTTTGAGGGGTCTGATGTTTTGTTGTGTTAATAATATAATGGAGTCTTGAACTTCTACAGCAGCTGTTCAAATCCAGCCCAGTTTGGAGTCAGACTCAAGCTACTGTGGTTACATTGATGATTGTTGGGAGTAAAATTATCTGGTGTTGTATGCTTAGAGGCTAGGGATGTTTGCTCTACAGAAATACTAATAAACAGAGAGCTCGATCTCTGTCAACATCACACTGAGTGTGAGCTCCTCTGCTACTCATACACACAGAAAATTAGCTTCCAAGCTGCCTCAGAAGAAATTCCAGAGTTTGCATGCAGCCACTGGAATAAAGGATATTGCTGTTTCCGAGGCATCAATTAGATCTGCAGATTTAGTAGGATTTAAGCTTGCAGTGCTGTGCATATTCTGTCAATTAGGATTTGGACTGTGATTTCACCATCCTTCATAAAACTAAATTCATTGAAGTTCTCCTTTGTTTGAAGTGCCCCAGAACTTTCTCAAATACATTAGGCTCTGAGTGTGTGTGAGAATCCCAGAACTGGTGTGTATTTCAGTACTCCATCCTTATTTGAGAGGTACTGCTAAACTTCTATTGCAACATAAAGTTGACTTTATTCTGGCCTTTGGAGTGGCTCTGACAAGGTATTTTTACATGAGGAGAGAGTAACTTTACACTTCAGGGATAAAATTCGAAGTTAGCTAAAAATGTATTATTACACAATTTTAAGTTGATGAAAATCATGACTTATGGTGGAATTCTTTTTAGACAATTTTCACACAGCATCTCTCATGAGTCAAGAGAGGCAGGAGATAAATGCTAAATCTTCTGTTCATGTGAACAGTGGGGCTGTCCTTAGATCGTACAAGGGAAAGAAAGAAGAATGTAACTTGACAGGAGAAGTGGAGATACAGGAAAAGGAAGTAAAATATTTGTAACTGAAATATGACACACTTTCACTGGCTCTGTGTTGGTTTGATTGTTTTCTGCAGCTTGCCTAAATGAGGATGGAGTTAATATATTCACAGTGATTCACACTTGGTAGAGGTTTTGTTTGCACCCAGAAGGATGAAGGTGCAAACATAATGATTTTCCCTGAATCTTGCAATAGATTTCCAGTATAGGCAAAATTAAGGCCCTCAGTACCTTTGTTACCGAGCTGCCTTTTCCAGTTCTGCACCCTGACAGGAAATTCAGTATAGGTCATCTAAAAGCTTCTCTCTTTCCCTCTCTTAAGTCTTTTCTGCCTACTTTTTTGTTACGTTTGTTACCTGTGGAGTGTGGAATGGGATAAAATGGGGCACGCCCTATTCAGTTAGTCTTCTGGGCACTCGCATGGTTTGAATTTCATCAGAAAGAGTGGAACTTGGCACAGTAGCTATTTTGCAGAACTGGTAATAGAATTGGGATCAAAGAGCTGGCAGTGTTTATGCTTTATACACAAATAATCCCATAAATGTTGCTTGACTAGAGGTAGTGCATCTCTTCTTCACACTTTCTCTTTTATTTTAAATAGATTGCATTCATGTTTACTAAAAAAAATTACTATTGCAGTAAAAATACTGAATATAATCCCTTTTGTCCTTTCTTTGGATACAGTATCATATCTGGAAAGAAAGTCCTTAAAATAGGACTAAAGAACTGAGAGGAAGTGTAGTATTTCTGGCAGGCAATTCATTCACTACTGACACTCATTTATTAAGTGCATTGTGCCAGCACTATTTTCAGTCAATTTTACAAGTTCCTGAATTCAGCACTTTTGAAAAGTTAGAACATAACAATTGTTATTTTTAGCAGTAATTGCCTAAGGATGTCTGTGTGCTCACCTGGGGATAATGAGAAGATAGCTCCTGCTGTGTCTGCCAGGTGCTCGTAGCAGGGGGAGCTTGTGAGGGGAGAAGCTACGAAAACTTTTGCAAGAGTGGAGAGTTCAAACTTGTGACTCAGCCACAGTTTGGTCCTTATCCCTCTTCTACTCCAGGGGGAAAGTGAGGTTTGCCAGCGTGATGCCTGATGAAAACTGGAATATCCCTTGAACGGAGATATTCATAGTGTTATTACTCATGAAAATATTTATGTGTAAAAGTATCTCAGCTTAACTGACTATATTTTCCTGCTAATCTCATCTCTAAGTGTTTAGTCAATAATCAAAGTGCCAAGCAAAGTATCACCCTGTAAGTGATGACCTCTCGCTCTACAATTCAGCTTCTCCCAGTCCTGTTCTGGAGGATTTGTAAACATGAGTGCTTACAGTGGGAGAACATCACAAGTAACAGCAGAATAAGCTGGAGATGCAGCAGAAATGTAGATGAGTAATGTCTGTACCATGCTCCTGAGAGCAGTGTACTTCTCAGCCACTTGGGGTGATGCGATTTATGCATCTGTTCCTCAGAGCTGTGTTGAAATATTGGCAGAATTTGACTTGCTAATGGTCTATATTTGCTCTAATTCAGTACGCAATAAAGTAAGTATTTGCATTTTAATAAAACGAAGGAAGTTAAACCAAAGGTCACTGTTATGTTTAGCAGAATGTTCAGTGTAGGTTTAAGTTGGGATCACACCCTGTAAAGCTACTATGCAATTACAAAAAGCAGTATAATTCCTGAATGTGGAGCGCAATGATTTTACACCGTACCTGTTTATGGATGCAGTTTTTTTCTGCTGTGAGTTAAATGTCCTACCTTGCATCTCGTTGCTGATGTTTTCTACAAAGCTGTTGTAGTGCCAGGGAAGGAAATGTCTTTGCCATGTCTGCACTGCACCAAATCTGCTTCCTCAGACTGACAGTCTTTACACGCCCGATACGGAAACAGCCCTTTAGTGAACACTTAGTTTTCAGCATTTATGGAAGTGTCAGTCTCAGGCAGACCCCCAGGAGAAGGCCTGAGGGCCCTTCCTGAGCCGTGCAGATGGCTGAACTTCATTTTGATCATCCCTGAGGCTTCTGCAGTCGTAGCCCTGCCTGTGAACTGGGGGGCTGGTTTTGTAGCTCCTAACGAACAGCTGCAGTGCTAATTGCCGTTCTCCCCAGTTTTGGGTGAGCAGACAAAGGCGGCAGGAGCTCTTGGAATAGCCCAGCTGCGGGGTGTCCTGGCTGGTTGTGCCTGAAATACAAAAGTGAGCTAGGGCAAGAAGGCGTTTATTACCCTGCTTCCCGACAGTGCTGTGGAAATTAGAGAAGTTCTCACTCCGGGGTTGCTAACCCAGCTTCTGTTACTGGTTCCGAATTAGCGATAGGAAAAGGAAGGTCAAAAAGATGTCTCCTGATCCCTGCTGAGTGGAAAAGAACAGTTTGCAGAGGAGATACACGTGTAAGATCACAGCACATCTGCCTTAATGACGTGCCTTCCAAGGATGGGGCACTTCTGGAATTGTGCCGGTGCCCTGCAGACCTTTCAGTCTTTTTTTAAATCCGTTTCATAACCTTTTTACCTGTTGGCTTCTATGACCTCCCATGGGCTCTGCAATACCGAAATATTTATAGGTACTCCTGATGAGTGTCCTGTAAAGACCTGGTTCTTGTCTGTCACTCCTGCTGAAGTTATTACTGGTCTTAAGAAAAAGCTAAAATATTCTAGTCATAAACTAGCTCCAGTGGAATCTATAGATATTGGATATAATTATTCCCATGTTGCAGAAGAGAGAAATGAGACAATGAGAAGTAAAACGATAGGCCTAAATATAGACGTGTTTAGTAGCTGAGATGGAAAGAGCATACAGAAATCCTGTATTTTAATATTAGATCTGGTACTGTGTCACAGATGGATATGGAGTGAGAATAGTAATTAGGCTCTTTGTGTTATTCATTTCATTGTCTGGTATTTGTGCTGTGGAGTGACTTATGTTCACATCCACTTAAAAGAAATGTTCAAAGAAATTCCAATAGCTCTTTAGAATAATTGAATTACCTTCACAAAGCACTGGCTTTTTGCTGCTTTGTTTCATTGTGATCCTGCACAGTGGGTGGAGGGGTGAAAACACAGATGTTATATCCCTTTTTTAAAATTTGTGCTCTGCATTTGGTCTGTAACATTAAACCTTGCATGTGTGCACTGCTGCTCTCCCCCAGATAAAATGTAAAGCTGTATATATGAACTTAGTAGGTTCAACTGCACGTTGTCCTTTTGACAAACTGGAGTCCATTTCCCAGGCATTTTCTTTTGAACTGCATGCACAAATCTACCTAGCAAACTGCTGAATACTTCTAGAGGTTTGCATAACATGGTTTTGAATTACTTGAAATGGTTTTGTTACGTGTTTGTGTTCTAACAGTTTGATGCTACTGAATTTCTAAGTGATTGCTATAAGCAACTAGAGGACAGTCTGTAGAGACACAAGCAAGTGTGGATTTCAACAGGAGAATTGAAATAAATGGAACCTGAATATCTGGACTGAAAACTTTAGTATATTTACTGTGACAGCATTGTATTGGGCTCTAGGGCAGCCTTTCAGAAGAGGTTTTGGAGGTCAAGTAACCCAAATCATTTAGAGCAGATTAGAAAGATACACTGGAAAGGCAGAAAGACTTCCTGTATTTCAAGAATAAATTTAATGCTTCATGTGTTTGATCAGTACAAACAGTATGTTTAAACAGTATGTTTAAAACTGTTGGACTTACTAAGATGTGTGGTCTGTGTATTAAAATTACACACAGTTGACCCTTCTTCTTTGGTTTGTGCAACAGCAGGAGGAAACAGATGATTTGTTTCAGAGTATGTACATTCCACATACACACAGTCTGGGCTAAGGCACATGCTACTACTTCTTTTTATGTGGTTTTGCTTTCTTTTTTTCACTTTCTTGCACTACACTTCTGATTCTTCTGGTCTGTGCTGTTCAGTTAGGGAAATTTCGGAGTCATTAAATAATCTCCCTTTGATCTCACGCAGTCTTTAACTCAGCTGACACTCCCCAGTAACCCAGGTTAGATCCGGCAGGCTCTGTTAGGGGTGGGCTTTAAAGTGCAATTGAAATAACTCCTGTGTCCTGAAAACCTTGGGTACACCTCCACCCCCTCTTTCCCTGCTGCTGCTGAGGATGGATTCTGTCAGCTTTTTTTGAGGGATATGATGGAAAAAGCAGCGAGTGAGCACCACAGTGACAAGCTGCAGTCGTCCTCTAGTGCAAGGAGATGCAGTAGCAATAACCACTGCAATAAAGCAGCATGCACTTAGATCAGTCCTAATCTGGGAGTGATTCCACACGTGCGTGGTGCTTTCAGTTTCTTCTTGCTTTCAGGTGGATGGAAAGGGATTTGAGTGTTTTTAAGGTGAACAACTTGTTTCCACTGGGGTAATCACCAGAGCTCTTAACATTACATGAAGGAGATTCAACCCCCAATTCTCTCCAGGATTTTCCTGCCATCTGTGGGAGGAGAAGGCAGGCATTAAGAAGGGAAGTTGTTTCAGCCTCTAACAGTGTAATGAAGACTCTCAGAAACCCTGGTAGGGTAGAATGTGTAATGGCTGGCAATTTCTGGGTACAGTGTAAAATCTGTGGTTGCAATGCGGAGGTTGACATGCACAGATGGAGACTGATGTAGACTCTGAGTCTTTTGCGGGAAGGAACAGCAATTCTGTGAGAATTATTATTATTGTGTAGCACTCAAGGAGTATTGGTCTAAGCAAAGTGCTGGAAAGAAGCATCTTGAAATTTCAGTGGCTTAAGAGTGACTGGGAAAACTGTTTGATTCACTTGTTGCAATTGATTTTCTAACTGTGAGAATTTAATAGCACTGATGGGGGGATATTATTATTCCTCCTATAATATCTTTCCAGTTCTGTTTTCTGTGAGGTATTTTATGGGCCCTGTTCACTGGTGAGAAAAACTGTAAGAGTCATTCCATGTAAAAATGGTACAGTGTCCTGTAAAGTCAAAATTGCATTTGAGAAGGAGGTATCCATATGTAATAAACAGAATAAGGAGGAAAGATACTGACAGAAAAAGACAGGTTTATCTTTTGTATAACAGCAACAGAGTGGATTTAGGAAATAGGAAACAGAATAAAATTATTTAGGACTGAGCTTCTCTAAAAGAGGTCTTTGTAGTCCTATAAACAGAAAGAAGCTGCTGATATGTGCCTAAATTCAGTGCTTACTTTCCTGCTTTTTAGTTCAGCCAAACCTAGATGTCTATCCATAGCAAAGCCTGCCTTATTTTCTTTGGAATTAGAGGAGAAGGATCAATCTATGTGTGTGTGTGTGTGTGTGTGTACAATGAGAATGAATTCTTGTGGTGAGATGGTAATGAGTATGATACCTAAGATTTCACATTTTAAATGTGAATGATGAATTGTAAATAAGAGTTTTCTGATGTGGACATTTACTTAACCATACATATCACTACAAAACTAAGAAAGTAATGGTGGTTTCTTTTTCCCTTGCTTATGTTATAGCAAAAGGCAGTTCTGATTAGCAGCATTTTTTTTTTTTTTCCAGAAGCTGACTTCCTTTTCAGGCTTTCCTGTGGTTTTCCACAGGGAAATATCAGCCAGCTGAATTTCTGGTGGTAAATTTCTAGTGCCATTTGAGCTTGGGACTCAAAGTGACCAAGTTACACCCCTTAAGAATTGTGCTGCTATGCCAGTTTCTCCTTCTTCTCCATGTTTCATAACCATCTCAAGCTTCATCTTGAGCTGTGTCAGAAAGCAGAGGTCGTTATCTGAATCAGGATGTTCCTGGTTCAAAATAGAAGTGTACTATTTATATCCTAACATGTTTACCATCTGACAGCTTCCTGTGCTCTCACAGGAATGAATTAAAGACGTTGGTTTAATTCCTGTTGCAGTTATCTGTATCACTGAAGCTGCTTTTCAGTTGAGTACCTCAGCAGGCACAACAAGGATTGACTGTTGCTTGTTTCTCAGCCAGCTTTCTTCTCTCCGGGAGCTGAATACCATGTTTGCTAAAGTTGATTTCAAGTTTCCATTGTTTTCAGAGGATATTGAGTCAAATTGCAGAATGATTCTTACAGCAAAGAACTGAGGCAGTGTTTTATTTTAGTTATTTACTTTACCTCATAAGCCTTGCTGTTAGTTCCTTTCTGTACTCTATGCTTCCAAGTCTCTCACCTCCTTATGGATTTGGTCTCTTAAGTACGTTAGCTGAATGTAACTGGCTTTGCAGGCTGGGCTTTGTTTGCTTCTTTGCATGAATTCTCT
Organism: Callaeas wilsoni; assembly: GCA_013398955.1. NCBI lineage: Eukaryota > Metazoa > Chordata > Aves > Passeriformes > Callaeidae > Callaeas > Callaeas wilsoni. The sequence continues at coordinate 79,726 of VWPU01017693.1, read as the reverse complement.
CCAGAAACAGTGATCAGCAATGATCCTTTCTTTGTTTATGTCTACAGGAAAATACCGCTCCAAGAAAAGGGTGAAAAGACATAAATGACCCATTTGCTGTTCTACCAAAAGCATAGATAGATTTAATTTACACCAGGAATTGCGACTGGAAAGTGAGCCTGCTCCTGAGAGTCCTCTGCTTCCTTTGTTTCCTTTCTAGTTTCACTGCAGATTTTTGTCTTGTTTTTCAAGCTCTGAGTAAATTTGCACCGTGGATTTCCTTCCCTGTTATTACCAGCCAGCCCACTGATCAGGCACCAGGATTGCAGTCTTACTAAGTCTGTGTATTGTGTTGGAATCAGAAATCAAATATGTGAAAATGAATGTAATATGCTTTTGAGTGTTGTGATGTTTAGTGGGCAGACGTACATCATGAAGACCTTTCTTGTCTACAATTTGTGATGAAGATGAATCATTCTTTGGGGAAAGGTTATAGTCATGTTGTAAATCACATTCTAAAACTGCAAAAAAAAAGATCCAGCAATGATAAATAAGTACCATCTGGAATCTGAACTATATAATTGTATTATGATTTGTCATCCACGTAAGAAAAGCCCTTGAGAATGTTTAAGTTGAAGGCATAGTCACAGAGATACCCAAATCTGTTAACTTCTTCAAGTACTGAAGTGAAATTAATTAAAACAATATGTTCCATGTGAGGTGGAAAGACTCCTAGAACCAAAATGATGGAATTCCTTGCAGCACAGCTGTACGGGAGTGGGCATTTGGAGAAACCGTATAGTAAATTTTACATTGTTTAAAAAAAAATAGGGCTCACTTTAATTATTTGACAGATAATGAATTTACAGCCAAAAAAACCCTCAAATGCCTTTTGTGATTTAATTTTGGTTGCTGTATCTCCAAGATGAAGCAGTGGATGCAGATGAGTTGTGTATGAGTTTGTCTAGCTTTGAGAAACACGCACTGCTGGAAATTAGTCTCTTCTACGATGTGAAGAAAAGAAACAGGGATTGCTGAGAAAAGACATGGGAAGAAAACAAGAGAAGAAAGACAGCTAAGAAATGGGAAAGCAGTGAAAAAAGCAAAGTGCCTTTTGAAATAACTACTCTGAATCAACATCACATACATTTCTGCTTCTGCCAGCTGCCCACTCATTCTCTCTTTTAATAGAAAGAATCGTCATGGTTCTGCAACAAGTAGTGTAGGGAGCCATGGATTTTCTTAGGAAGTGAGTTTCCTGTCTTAGTGGGTTTGAGCTTGCAAGACTGGCTTGGTAATGGATTCGATCTCTTTAGGGTGTATATAACATATCAAAATGGTAGAAGCAGCCTTTTATTTTTCCAAAGACACTCCTCCAGTACAGAAGCAAAGGTTCAGGAATACCTTTGTTTCCTTTCTGAATGCATCAGTAGTAAAGCGTTGCTCTTTGAAAACTCTTCTACTGACATTCATTTAGTCTCAAAATGCTTCTGTGAGGGAGGTATTAATGTAATGTATGTTCTGTAGACACAAATCTGGAACACCAGATAAGACAGTAAGTGCTTTGTCCCACGCCTCTCATCAGGCCCTTGGAGTACAGAGTTGGGTAGATCCTTAACAAACCTGGCCCTGAGTCTTGTGTTCCTTGCTCAAAGCCACACTGTCTGCCAGCTGAGGTATGTCTAGGGACAGACACACAGGGGACTTGCAAGACTTGCAGGGTTGATTTGTTCTCTGAAAAACTGCCTAGGTGACTAAAATCAAAGAGGTATTTGTTTTACTGACTTCTGTTATTTCTGTTCCTTTCCTTTTAGCTGGTGCTGCCGGAGTACTCCATCCACAGTCTTTTCTGCATAATGTTTTTATGTGCTCAGGAGTGGCTCACACTGGGGTTAAATGTTCCTTTGCTTTTTTATCACTTCTGGAGGTAAGCCCTTCTTTTATATGCTGACTGCATGTTAGCCTTGCTTGCCAGCTCAGCACACATGCAGATTGTATGAGCAGTGAAGGACAGTGATAGGAGTGTAGATGAGTATCTTCTGCCTAGAGGCTCTTGCCTAGAAGCAGTTGAAACTTATATTTCTAGAGAAAAAGGAAATTTTTTCACAATTTAGGATGGCTAAAGAAAAAATATGATAATCCAACTGTGGCTTTCAGTTACTGAGATAGTATTCCGAAGGGTGTCAGGATACACTCACCACAAGTGAGTGAAAATGTGGAAGTGAAGTAGGCTGGAATCTGAGTGTGGAACTTGGTGAAGCTCTAAATACTTCACAGCTGGGGAGTTGTAAGACAGTTCCTATCTGAAAGAGCTTGGGCCTCTTCATTCAGCCCTAACAAGGAAACCTTTCCATTGTAGTTGTGAAGTAGAGACTGAGCAGGTTGACAGATTTTTGTGTCTCATCTTCTTTGGCAGCTTTTTGATTTTTTTTGCAGTATGAAGTAAGTTTTTTCTTCCTGTACAGTAGGGAATTTCTGTTCTGCAAGAGAATTCTTTTTTAGAGACTCTTGGAGTAGGGATTGGGGTAGGTGAAGAACTGTTCCTTCACACTGCCCATAGGAAGAAGCGCAGCATGTTCCCACTCTGGATCTCTGATTTGTGTTTATATTCACCGAGGGGCTTTCAGAGTTGATCACGTAAGACCTGCTGTTGTTTTCCAGATATGCAGTGCAGCTGCTGCTGCTGCTGCTGCATCTTCCTCTGCATTCTAGTGGAGGATCAGCCTTCTGTTGCTTCTGAAAATAACCAAGAGACATCACTTTTTGTGGTTGTCAGTCTGGCAATTTCTCTAGTTTTGCATTTTCACAATGTTTGTAAAAGCACAGATGATTTTTGTAGCACAAAGAGACCCTGACAGACAAACGTACATATGGCAGCAGAAGAATAATTCTGTAAAGAAGTCAAAATTATTATCTCAAACAGGAGCTAAAAAGTAGTAGCTTTTTTACACTTTTTTTCTGCAAAAGCTAGGTAGTAATGTAGTCATATGATAAGTGTATTACTGAAAAATTAGAGTGCCAGTGTAGTTCTCAGAAAGCTAAATGAAATAAAGCTACAAGTGCTTTTCTCCCCATTGTTCTGCTCCAATAAAAATAATCATGTTTTATGCTGCTCTTTTGCTAAGGGTTAACAACTCTCAGTGTGACAATTGTACCCATTTCAAAAGTTTCTAAAAACAAATATATCCAAGAGGAAAGTGTTCAGACTCTAAGTAATGATATCGATCTCTGAAGAGAACTTTTGATTCTCTTTTTTTTCTGTGATTCTTCATATACTTTGTTTTAAGTACTCCATAATTACTCCTGCTTTAACCACAGACAAGTTTGGGTCCGTTGTGTAAAGTTCTGCACAGAACCATGGGAAGACACTGTAATATCTTCATCCAAATGAAGAAAATTAAGCAAGATGTCACCCGTGGTTCTCCATAAAAGAACTTGCAATCTTGTTAGAGATTCTAAGTGGATGAGACTAACACTGGAAGGCAGAAAGGCAAAGTTGTTTTGAGAACATCTTCTTTCAAAGTTCAAAGTGCTGCTGGTCACTTGTTTGGTATTTTTATATCTTCCTATCTATCTGTCTATCCATCTGTAAGCACTCAGCAATCTTCTGCTTACTTTGTCAAAGCAGCAGAAATAACAATATTTCCTCTGATTCGTGCTGATCTTAGAGCAGTTCATTAACTTTGTTGAGGACTTTTTTTTTGGAGTTTGCTTTCTTTTTACTGCAAAGCAGCTGAGATAAAAGCTCCTTTGCCAAAGGAGTTCTTTTGTCACGATTTTCTCAAACATTCAGTCATTGCTGAGAATAATTAGAAATTTCTCCTATGTAAGAAGAAAAATGTTTTCCAAAGAAAATTGTTTGGATGATAAATTCTTGAGCAGTGCCACATGTAGTAAACATTAGTCAGCCACTGCTTGCATTACTCCATATTGGCTTTTTTCCTTTTCAGAGTTGGAGGAGCTTAGCTACCAGTTGGTTGGGGTTGTCACCTTTCATCATGTCTGAAATCAGTTGTGTAGGTGCAGTAAAAGCCCAGTAATCCTTCCTCCACTCTGTGGTCACAAAACCACCATATATTGTCGTGCACAACGTGTAAGCTATTAGTGGATAAGCCAGAAATAACTCTGTAGGAAGGGGAAATGTTTCAGTCTGAGGAATTAATAGAACATAGAAAATCCACATTCATCAATTGCTTGGTTCCATAAGAAAGGAGTGCTTAGACTAGCTTCCTGACTTTTACAATGTCTGGAAATAGAGACTTGAAAAAGCAAGGGGAATTCCTCCTATACGCTGGAAGATGGTAGTCTCCAGAGCTGGTGTTCCGGAGGGTGTGTATCTGCACATATTTAATACAGGTTATTACAGAGTCATTCCGGGTGTCCTCTCCTGCTCTTTCAGGTATTTTCGTTGCCCAGCAGATAGCTCAGAGCTGGCATATGATCCCCCTGCAGTCATGAACGCAGATACTTTGAGTTACTGCCAAAAAGAGGCCTGGTGTAAGCTGGCCTTCTACCTCCTTTCCTTCTTCTACTATCTCTACTGGTAAGTCTGGCCACTCCACTAAGAAAACAGTAGCTGCTTTTCATTTCACGTGTGAAATTGCTTTTAAGAATGACTGGAACCAATTGGACAATTTCCTTAGTCTCGTAAAACGTTGCATCTGATGTTGATTGAGGAAAGCACTCCTACTGGCTGCTGACACTTCAGTACAGAATATTTAGTGTTTACCTAAGGCCTGAGCCAGGCCCCAGCACCAATCAACAGGGAATAACTTTTGATTCTCTGTATCTCTTAGGATGGGTGAAATAGTGAATGTTACGCTAATGGCATTACATCAAATAAAAAACTGTAATTCCTTATGATTCAAGAGAATCATAAGAAAAATACTACACCTCTGGTGTAGTAATACTCAAGGTGGTAAATAAATGGGTAGGTAGATGGTGGGTGGGAACATGGGATGCACCATGCCTGTAGTCATTCCTACAGGCTCCCTCTCCTGACAGGGGAAAGCCTGTGCATGGTCCAAACCCCTAGCTAAAGTACATTCATGAAGATCTGCACCCCAGCTGTGTGTTGTGCCCCTTCCCCTTTCGGCTGTCACATGTCCTCAGTGCACAGGCACAAATGCCCAGTGCAGAATTATGTCAGGATCATTTAAGGTTAGGCCTTGCCAGGATCCCAGTGCTTTTGGTCACCCCTGTAGTCACACCATAAAAAATACTGGACAACAAACTCTAACACACTTTAAATGGAGGTGATGCTTTAGGTGCCTTTCTTCTACTCCTTCTTCCGTGGTGTATTTGCACAGATTTGCCTCTTCAAGCCAGTCTTGCATGTAGTCATCCCTCTGCAAGGCAGGTTTGTGTGCTGGTGGAAGAAAAGTGTGAGTCCCCTCTGATTACTGGTATCTTATCTGTTCTGCTGTTCCTCACATCTTGAGGAGTCACTGCTGCATGTTGTTGTTTGTCAAGAGTCCCTTGAAATGCTGTTGAGAACGAGGATTTCTGTCCGCCTGTGCGTGTGTAGGTGCCTGTGTCTGCACGTGAGAGCGAGAGGCTGGGAGGTGCCTAACTCACGTGGAGATGGATATGGAATGGGAATTTGGGTGGGAGTAACTTTGTAGGTTTAGGCTTTCTTTACCAGTCCTGTTCAGGAGGCTGAGAGTGAAAAGCACAGCAGTTAAGCTAGACAAGCTCTGTCTGTAGTGCAAGCAGAGATGGCGAGAAATGACTGGAGAAAAGCATTTTTTAACTCCACGTTTTTGTGTTGGGATCAAAGTCAGCTCTGTAGTGTGGTGTAGCATTTCTCCTGAGACTTTACTGCTGTGCAGCTCCTTCTGAGCCTTTCATTCTAAAACATGGCCACCATCCAAAATCCACTGCCTGGTGCTAGATAAAATAGTATAAATTACAGACAGTTTTTCAATGCTTTCCTGGGTATTGGCAGAATTAGAATTGCAGTAAAATGGAGCTGTGGCAATATACTCTGTTTTCTCCGCTTTTCAGAGTTGCATTTAATATGTATGGATTTAGTCCAGCTGGTGGCTGCATTTTATGTTTCTTCTAGTGCACAGAGTGTTTTCCAAAGGAATCAAAACAATGCAGTTTCGTGGAAAACCTTGCCTGCCCAGCTGAGAGTTGCTGGTTGAAGTTTTAAAGATCAAACACGCTAAAGCAAAATGGTTTTGTTTCTTCACTGTTCAAATCCAGACATCAGACTGAGCTTTAAAAAGCTCCAACACAGCTTGTGGTGCAGTAGGATGTCGATAATGAATTTGTTATTTCTTGAGTGCCTTTTGATACCCATCTTGAATACACCATAATTAAGATGCTTTAGAGAGATAGAAAGAATGCAAAGGAAAGCACAGGCCATTACAGTCAGACCTGAGGAACAGACAGCAAAGGGTTATAAAAATCAAAGTGCTCTGCATGCTTCAAAGGGATACTTTCATATTGTGTCTTTCTTTTACATTCAGCATGATCTACACTCTGGTGAGCTCTTAACTGAAAGATCATCGCTAAAGACTGAAAACAACAAAGGATGGAGGTGCAAGGACGAGTGAACCAAGGGATGCATGATTAAAAAAAGCAAAGAGGAAAACTTTGAACCCAAGCAGTGAATACGGTACATGAAAGAGAGATCCAGCAAAGAGAAGCAGAATACCATGGGAGAATGGCTGAGTTAATTGTGTTTGTCTCCTGTTTCTCAATGTATTGCAGCAAATGATTTTCAAAACCCAAGCAAACAAAAAAAATTGCAACAACGTGGGCCAAATTATACAACTATTCACCTCTCCAGGGATAATGCTGCTTGGTTAGTGGATTTATTAAAACTATAATCCCCATAGTCCCTACTGTCTTCCAGGAAGCAACATTTCTTTCCTTAAGGACTATTCTGGACTGACACAGAAAGAAGAGCTGTACAACACATTCTGAAAATGAGCACTGGGTGGACTTCAGATGAGATGTGTGACTGTCCTGCAGGGCTGTTCACATGACACTAGTCAAACAGGGATGTCAAATCTCATGGAACTGCTTCAGTGGTTTTGGTTTGTTGATTTTCTCCCAACCAAAACAACAATAACAAAAGAATTTGCGGTTTCAGTGTTCTGTATTCTAAGTTTATGCTATTCCTGCAGGTGAACATCCAGTATATTTCTGTACTTCATTTGTGATGCACCAACACCATGCAGTGAGATGTAGAAATGCATTAGGTTTAACCTAATCAGGCCAAGCACTTATCAGAATAGTGTTCGTCTGACTGAAAAAAAACCCCCCAAACCAGGTAAAAGCTGCATATATTTAAAGAGGATTGTAACGTAGCTATTATATTCATCACAATGCTGGATAGCAAATACTGGACCAGCTAATTGTGGTCTGTAATTCTGTTTTGCAGTTTTACTTTTGCTGTAAAATTTAAGCTGGAACAAATATACAAAATGTCTTTGTCTTGTATGAGGTTCCTATTGAAAGATGTTCAGTTTTTTATAATTCAAAGGTTTTAAAATTTTGTCATAGAATTCTCATTCGATTTTATTTATATGGGCTGCATATCTTTATACATACATATGTATATACAAATACACATCTACATAAATACTCACTATCTATATACATTTTAGGTTAATCTGTTTGACTGACAGGTCAAAGGCATCAAGTTGTCCAGAACTGCTGCTAAATATATTTCAGTGCTGATCCAGGTGAACTCAGGCTCGTTCCCTCAAAGTCCCTGGTGCTGTGGGTAGCAGCAAGGCTGTAAGCTCGAGACTGACACCAGAGCATGCACAGACACTGCCCGGCTCTTGGATTGGGAATTAGCTAATAAGGTAGGTTTCTACCAGAGATTGGCAGAGAACAGCGTGGAGAGGCCCATCTGTCCCCTGGCTTGTTCACAGCTGGTCCTGCTAGCACAAGCTCGCTGCTTACCACATTTGGTCTGGCTATTGGGAGCCAGTAGACTGATCCTGTACCAAGCTCTGAGGTGATTTTAGGCTGGGCACAAGACTCCAGCAGGAGAGAGGCAGGCTCACAATGGCTGCTGAGTCATCCCATGTCTGGCATGTTCCATATGCAGCTGGAGTTTCTGTGTGCCTGCAGTGCCAGGACTCACTGTGGTTTGATCTGGCTACGTTAGCAAAATTAAATCCTGTTAACCAGCAAGGCATGGTGGCTGCATGCAGACTCTTTGCTCCTGGACCAAGGCAGCTCCCAAATCCTGCCTGGGCATTGCTTGGAATGGAGCTAGCTGGCCTGTGCAGACATTACACTGGGGTCATTCTAACAACATTTGTATGATGAAGTTGTTCCAAGGGCTGGCACTCTTTAATTTGCAGTCGTTTCATTCCTTAATTTTCAGTAGTTCTTATTGGATGCATTTTATCTTCATACAACGTAGTATTCCCAGTTCTAGAAGCATGAGGCTGCCAAATCAGATGTTGGGAAGCTAATTTGGACTCTGATGGCTCATAGGTTTGGATTGTACACACCACAGGGGTGGCTGAACTGCTCTTGAAATGACACTGACCCTGCAGGCAATACAGGCGTGTTCTCTTGGAGTGAGCCTGAGCTAAGAAACTTCACCGGATCACTACAGAGCTAACTGATAAAGCTCTGCTGCTGTGGAATAATTAATGCACAACCCATGAAAAGCTGATGATTGTCTGTAACTGAATTTCTTCTCTGCATCCTAACTACAGCATCTAGTTCTACAGAAGTATAGGAACTAGATTCACAGGAACAAATCACAGTGAATAACTTCTAGATGTCGTGCTACCTCATAAAACTTTCATCTCTGAGCAGGTGACTGAATCTTTCCATGCATCTTCTAGGATTGCATAGGAGATGAAAAGAAATTAATTCAGGTTTCCTATATTCCAAATACATGCTTTAAAGTCAGTTTCATTGAAAGGCTTAGAATTTTGTGAGGTTGGATGGGTGAAAGTATGATCACTTCTTGCCTGAAAACACACAATTTTCAGATCCTGAGATTTAGGGATGAGCTGGACTGCTAGCAGGTCAATTGTTTGCCTGAGGAGCTGAGTAGAAGCTCTGTTACTTTTTATAACTGGCATAGGCATGTAATTCCTGACTTTGCACAAGAAGAAATTGTGTATGTGGGTCTTCTGAATGCACCCTCAGGTGACTTTAAGGACTGGAGTGGACATGCTAGGTCATTTGAAAGAGGTTCTTTATTTCGGGCAACTTCATCAATATACTTACCAAACTCCACTGGAAAGCAGAACACTTCATTTGATCCTACTACTGCTTTGAGTGAGTGTTTCCAAGATTTCACTGCTCTGGTACTAGAAATTTTTTTTTGCATTTCCAGAGTAAATTTATTCTTGGATAATTTATTCCACTTGCTTATGAGCCAACATCAGCCTAAGTACACCTTCTCTCGTGCTTCTTAAGATTTCAATATCTAGAGAAAGTCCTTTTCAGCCTCCATTCTGTTAAAAGTGAGCTGTCTTATGTCCTCCCATAGAAAAGTCTCCATTCTCCATGTCTTCTTTAAAGGATTTCTTCGTTGTCTTTCCAGTCAAATTAATCTTTCTTAAGAGTGGATAATCACAGCTGGTCAGAGTATTCCAGAGAGTATCTTACTCTAGCTAGGCCTTGCTGTGAATGGACAATGAAAGCTAACATTCTCAGTTCTTTCCAATAATACTTATTCAAAAAAGCAATTACACAGCTCTCCACAGCATTGTGTTTCTCCTTGACATAAATCTTAAAGCTGATGGAAAAACTGATTTATATTAGGATACTTTCCCTTTCATTGAATTTAGTGTGCAGGGCCAGGAGTTGGACTTGATAATCCTTGTGGGTCCCTTCCAGCTCAGGATATTCTGTGATTCTGCTTTACCCAAAGCAAGGGAAGTAAACTGCGTAGTTGTTGCTGAAGAATAGAAAAGAATACTGTGATCTTGAGTCACGAGGAAGTGTCTTCCCCATGTCACGCTGTTAAGGGAGGAGTAATCTACGCTATCTTTTTTGTCTCCAGTTCCTCCTTGTTGGCTAGTGGAGGCTAGAGATTTCCTCCCCGAGCCTGCTTTCTTCCTGTCTCTTTTCCTGGAAGGGTGAATGTCGTTACTTAGGAGCAGAGTTCTCTTCTCTCACATGTTCTGATGGTACAGATAAATCCCAGAAAAGACACAAGAAAACATATCATCACCCTTTGCTCCTTCAGGAGCAGGTGTGCAATGAGCACGTGCTTAAATGAGTATTCATTTTCCTCAGCTGCACCATCTGTGAAGTGAGAAAGGTGATACCTACCTTGTGAACTCCTTCCATACACGTCGTGGTCTTTTTTTTTTCTTTTTTCTCCTTTTTCTTTTTCCAGTAAGTGTTGAATCTGCTTAAAAGAAAAAGGTAAGAGGTGGAAAAAAATGGGAGAAGATGAGGCCTGCATGAGCTGCTTACCAAAGAGGTATCTACACAGTGTGGTGGCCTTCAGCTGCCTGCTCCTGGAAGGGATGAAAGGCAAGGTGTCCTATTTATAGTCAGGTAATTGCAGTGATGCTGAATAAAATTGTTGCTGCTCTGACTGTTTCAGTTTCAAGTACAGCAAATCAGTGCTGATAGCAGAATGCTTCGCCTACAAATAATTAACTGTACTTAAGCTGTCAAAAATGTTTTTCCATCTGCTTCCTTGAGCCATACTCTTCCTTTTGCGCTAAGCCCCCAAAAGAGAAAGAAAAAGTTCTTCAACCTACACCTTACAGAAGCTGCTCTGAGGTTGTTATGATCTGGCACTGCTGTTAGGGTCGTGAGTAATCCTACATTATTAGCGAGGGTATTAGCAATCTATTGCTTTTCCTTTCTCCATTCCATCTCCACACAGATATTTTTGCCAAAAAAATTAAAAAATTTAAAAATCGCAACACATGATCCAAAATCCTTGAGTTTACTGGAGGATTTTTGTTTTTTCCAATAGGAAACAAAAGGAAACCAAAATGTTTCTATTTAATGTCCATTCCTCTAGAGCTACATGGGAAATAGGTTCACACTGGAAAGTCTCTAGGGTTTTTGCTGGTAGGGATCCCATCCTTTAGGTCTTGATATCACATCCATTTAACTGAATTACATTAATGGAAGAGGAACCCGCATTTTTGAGGCATAAGGGTAACATTTCAATGCTCATGCCAGACTACCACAGAAAGTTATACCAACTTGGTAAAAATCTGGCTACATGGAAGCTGATGGAAATCATACCCTTCGTTTCATGTGAGCCCCACTTACCACTGCTGAGAGGTTGGTGGAAATTAAAAATAGAAAAAAATCCCCAAACAAACACAATAAGTTTAGTTAATCAAGAATGTTCTTGGATATTCGATAAAGCTTGGGTTACTACCAATAGAACAGGAGCTGAAAAGGTCAAAATAAAGCAAGAGTTGTGTTTTTTTATTCTTTGGGAAGCAACAAATATTAGGCTTCCATCCATGCTACACTGAACTTTACATCAGTGATCTCAGTCCAGATTCCTGCTCTGGTGAGTTTTTTGATCATCCATTGCTCATGAACACATTGTTCCGATTTATTTTTGTTCTGCTCAGTAATGCGGTTGTAGGTGGGAAGGAGGGAAATTTCTCCCATGAAATACAATATTCCCCTTCTTTTGTTACAGATAATCTGTAAACACAAAATTTATTTATTTTAACACAAAATTCTGACGATGTGTTTCAGTGGTACACCTCAACCAAAGAATGAAGTTCTTTGCTGCAGATGCAATATTCTGATGCAATTTGATAAACCACAGCTCTGGAAATATATTTTAGTGCTTACACACTTAAAGTAGTTATTTTATTACCTCTAATTGCTGGCCAACTTCCCATGTAAGAGAAAATATACTTCTGTGGCCCAACTTCATGACTTTCTGTGTAGTTAAACTTTCAGTAAAACTCTGAGGAATGTAAAGTGCTTTTTAATTTTTTTTTTTCCAATAATGAGATCCCATATTTAAGTAATGTGTTATGGCAATGGAATAAAGCATTAAAAGCCAAAATATCTTGTTTAGTCTAAATCTTGAAGAGATGTTGCTCCTTTTTTCCTCTACATTATCCCTAATATCACCAGTCTCCTGAGAGATCTGAAAAAATCTGCCTGTCCCACTGTTCTGACAGTTTCTGTCTTTTTAAACAGATTTGCAGCCACTGATCATTAGCGTGAAACAGTGACTGGAAAGAACAACTTTTCCAGACCACCCCAAGATTTATGGAGACAAATAACACAAAAGTCATCCAGTCTTATGGAATACCTTTCACCTGTGGATAGTAATATAAAGTACCAAGCACGTAACAGTACAAGTAATACATAGGATAAGTCTTGTAGAACAAGCAAAGCGAGATTTCTCTCTATATTTCTCTCTGTGTTCTATCTGGATTTAATTTTTGATAATGCAGTATTTTGCTTGTTGTAAAAAGCAATAGAAATTATAAAACCAAAGATAATCAGGCTGCAGCAGTAAACAGGAATGCAAAGTTTGTCCATAGTTATTTCTAAACATTCCAAATAATTTCTGTTCCTGACAGTTACTGACAGCTTGCAGCTACTGGAGGTGAAAATTGTGATGTTGATAGTAGCTTTGGCAATACATACATTAGCTTCTTTTGGAATAAGAATCCATGTTCCTTTCTAAAACATATTTACCCGACTCTCAGTATATGGCAAATTTAAATGTGTTATGAAAAGTCCAAATGAAATGTAACTACAAAATACAGCCAACATGGCAGATTATTTACCGAATTTCTAGCGAGCCTTCCTATTCAAAGGAAATTTCTAAGTTTGATGTCATTTATTGTGGGTGCCTGGACCACCAAAGCCCACCTGAATGTTTCCATTGTCAAGAACAACAGTTCAGCAAGAATATGAGCAAATACAAGCTCGCTTGTGCCTTCGCAGCTGCCCAGAAACATCTCGTCCTGTAGCCACATTTCCTATGGAGCAGATGACCTCCACTTTGTCACTTTGGATGCCTCGCCCTTTTAGAAGGTAAGAACATCACGGGGCATAACTGTTCTTGGCCATTTGCAGGCACACACTGCTCTCCAAGTTGAAAGATATCATCAAGAAAGAGCAGAAAGAACACTGGCCTGTTCTTGAGCTTCAGCTTTTACTGTTTTGGAGTGGGGTTTTGGTATTTTTTTCGTTTTGTATCTGGAAGGAAGGTTTGTTATCTATGCATGTGTTCACTCAAGTACTCAGATTCTGTTCTCAAATGGCCGTAAATTCAGAACATCTACTTAATTGGAAACTGTGGTTCAAATTATTAACTTCTCTACACCAACAAAAGTTTCGAAAAGTCCTAAATGACTTTGGAGCACAAGTCTAATTTTCACAAATATTTGGCTATTTCCTTAGGATCCTAAAAACCTCTTGAAAGTGAGATGGAAGACTTGTCCACGACTTCAATACCAAGACTTCAATACAGGTAGTTTCCACTGGAAATGCCCAAGGAGGAAGTTGATGCAGAATAGTTGATGTGTTCTTTGCTCCTTTGCTACTCTTTATATTCGCTTTCCCAGCAGAGAAACTCTTAGACTCCTAAATACTTTGGGCACTTGAAAGTGTTATTTGAGTACGGTCTACTCACTTCTGTTAACTGCAGGGTACATGCTCTAACCACCTAGGCAGAAATCCTTCTCTAAGAAATGAAGTTCTCATCACTGAGTGACCAGAACTGAGAAAATGAGAGTTCAGTTCTTGGCCCTTCCTTTGTCACGTTGGGCAGACCCTTCATCTCTCAGCTCACCATCTCCTAACTGGAGGTGGCTGCACTTCCTTTCTCCCTCATTTTGTCTGTCTTGTCAGATTAGATTATGAGCTCTTGTGAGATGGAGACATTTCTCTCTCTGAGTAATGCCTGGTGCTGCACAGCTGAAATCAGGAATTACATGTCTAGATGGTATTATAATCCTAAATAATGAATACTTTATCTCATGGGAAGAAACAATGGAATTCAGTGGAATTAGTCAAAATGCATTTGTCCCACTGCCACCAAGATGGGTACCTGACTTGGGCTGTTGCTGTGCCTCAGGGCCTACTGACAAACTGAGGTGTGCTTCAGCCTCTGAATGCATGTGTGCTGTAATTTGATACTGCCAGAAAGCACTAAAATGTAAAGAATAGTGATCAGAACAGCTCCCCATTTCAGTATTTTGCACCCTTCTAATTTGTTTTGGCTTTACCCTTTTATCCTCTTCCTTTATCACACAGTGGATCCTGTTTCACTCATCTTTCAGTGCTGCATTTAAGGCAGAACCAGTGCAAGCTCAGACTAAAACAGTGGCACTGGTTCTAATCCAAATCCTTCATCTATTTGTGGACATTTATTGGAGAATGAAATTATCTTAGTTTGGTTGTAAATAGGTACAAATGGAAATTAGTTGTTTTGATAGACATCCTTTTCATCCTGGAATATGAATAAGGCTGCATTCGTACAGAGTTTGATGTTCAAGTGTGCATTAGCACATATTGTTATTAGACTAGATCAACAGCATAGAACTTGCCTCAATCTGGCAAAGGATGATATCTCTTTGTAGGTATAACCCAGCTGGAGAAAAGCAGAGCTGTGTTCACAGAGGGGAAATGTCCCCCTTACAGGCAGCGGTGTAACCTTTCATGGTGTGGGGTCGTGCAGGTCACTGGGGAGCATTTGGCCTGTTTTAACCCTTGTTTCTTCCACTACACATTATATCACCCTTGAATTTTGCCACCTAACATTTTGGTTCTAGATCCTCGAGTTCAGCCCTGAAGCAGATATTGCCTAAGACATTGCATGAGATGAACTCTAAAGGAATCTAAAGTGGGTTTTATATCCCCTTTATTGTCTGTGTATAGGCTTTTAAATACTTTGGTATTTAATTTCATGCTCCTTGATAGGCACATACATACACAAGCCATCTAGAAGTGAAATAAATTCTTGTCTGTTAATACAAATAACAAAGGGAAGTGCTCTTCTGTTATCTTTGTGTCTTATCTGCCACATAAAGCAGGTCCAAACAGTAATATTATTTATGGGGTTATACTGAACAAGAAAAGGAAGCTGTATCTCTAACATGTTAATTTAGAATACATTTTTGACAAGTGCTGCTGGCAGGTTCAGAGTTGCTGCTGCGGGGTCATTGTAAGCCGTGCCACCTGAGGTCATTTGAGAGCCTTTTTTCAAGGGATGTCAAAGATATTCCCCGAATGTGCTCATTCTCTGACTCTTTGGACTTGAAAACCTAAATGCAGTTAGCAAGGTCTGCAGGAGAAAACAAAAGCTGATCAGCCCTGCCTGTCATCCAGAGCACTGTCATAATCCCAGCAGCAGGCAGTGCTTTGGCTGTGAATATCTGTGGAGGAATCTGTTGTATTTGGATCATGGGTTTGCCTTATGAGAGCAGGCAGTGTCCCTTTACATTAATTATTAAATAAGATTGTTAAGATGTATTGGAAAATGTGACTCATTCTTTCAAAACCTGTTGCCTTTAAGTAGAAGCAGTATTTATCCTCCAAAAGCTTCCTGAAGTGGTAGTGGCAGCAGCAGAATTTTAATGTACCCTCTCTCATTCATCATTTGAAGTCTACAACAACAAGCAATGAATCTTTGATGAACTTTGTCAAGCTTCCTTCGGATTGTAATAGCAGTTTTATGAGCTTCAAAAAAGTTCAGAAGTAATTTGCTATGACTGTAACTACCTTTTTCATCTATGAGCACTCAGCCCAGCACTGATACATCACTGGATTAGAAAGCCTTGTCCCTGTGTTTCTGGTGGAAACCTATGTATCAGATACTGCAAGTATACTTTCCAGAGAAATCCCAATAAAAGCTGCCAGACTACAGAGATACTTTTAAAAAAAAAATTAAAAAAATATATGTATGTAAATAAATATTTGCTATAAGTGTAATACATCTGTTGACAATATCTGGAGACAATCTCTTATCCTGGAGCACTGGGAGCAATTATGAATTGATGATGCTTCTTTTTATTCAATTGTAGGGCTCTGTTTTCTCTCTGCAGTGTGTTTTGACACCCATGAAACACACTTCTATCTTCAGCAGATACCTTGTTCTGAGAGCACAGTACAGATTTTATCAGAGATAAACAGTGTGTTCTCAAATGAGGACATTACTTTTGTCATTTCTGGTTTTGTCATCTTGTTTTTGTGCCTCGCTGTGCTGGAGGCTAGAGTCAGAACTACTGAGCACTCAAAGACCTGGAAATTTGTTTACTGTTAGCACAACCTTTGCAGTCACCAGTATTGTTGGCTACAAAAATAACTTGTCCTTTTAAAAGAAGTTTACCCTGGAACTTTATGACTTGCAGAAACTCTGGATATAGTTTCTCTCCTGGATTAAGGCACATCTGCTCTGCTGCTGTGTTTCAAGCATCTCAAAAAGACAGAGCAACCGATCTACAAAAGATCCTTGGCACTCTGCAAAGCCCAAATGGAGCAGAGCTGCTTTGCCACGTCCTTGCCAATGACTGAGGGCGATGCGCTCTTGGTAGGACTCCATCCTGCCTTGCTGATTCTGACTGCTGGAGTGGTTCCCAAGGGGAAGCCGCTGGCCCAGGCTGAGATCAGCTCTCTGATCCTGTTAAATGATGGGCTACTCTGCCAGTTCTAGCTGTGTTTCTCTAGTGTTTCAGTTCAGCTGTACATCAAAGGGATGGATTAACACTGGAGAGGTGCAGCAAAAATATACGAGTTGTTTAGTGGGTTTCTGCTGGTTGGTGGCGAGGCTACAGACTCCTTAAATCCTCTCGGGGCAGACGGGTATTTATCAATTCTTCCCAAATAAGAATATTTCAGTTTCTGTCACTGGCGACTTAACGAGGCTGTATGTGCAGAAGCGAATCTATCGGGGAAACGTCTTCATCAATAGTGGGTGAAAGAGGTGACCAAATGATATTGGAAGTGTTATGTTCTCTTTCGAGCCTGACTTTAAGTTTGCTGTTTCTCCACAATGTTCAGAAAACTCTCATAGTATCAGTCTTTATAATCTGGCTATGAGATTGGCAATATAGACGTTCCTGATGTATCACCTTTACAATATTCATTATCAAATTCTGTGATGAATAACAACATCTTTTTTTACTGAGCAATACCAGAATTCTGTGTGCTTTTGCACCTATTTTCCTATGCCTCATCTCCCTTTCTGTGATGCCATAGCAGCATGTATTTTTAGTTGGGGTGATATGAACAACATTTTCGTATTCTCTGTGTTATTCATTGTTCTGTTTCACATGCAACTGTGCGTGCTTTTCTCTTTTTTTGTGTTTAAATTGCAGCTGTCATGCAGGAGTCTTCCCTGAGCTCTCCAACTCTGACAGCCAGCTGGGCAGATATCCCGCTGGGCAGATTGAACTGCGATGTCCAGTTGGACCAATTCCTTACTTGGGTTTGGAATCCAAAGCAGCTACTTAGAAAACTGGAATAAAGCCGCGTGTTGGCCCTTGCAGCCCCTGCTCTGGCCTGTGATTCTGCAGAAGCAGACAAGCGCCCTGAAAGACAAGTACACCCCCAAGTGGAAGTATTGCTCATCCCAATTTCTCGAGCCAAGAGGTCCAGATTTGTAGGACGGAGAGGAGAGAGGGAACACAGAAGCGAATAAAGAAGATTAGCCTTGGAGGGAAGCAGGACAGTGTGAAAAAAGAAAAACATCTGTTCTTCCCAAACAGCCCATTCTGTTCCTCCAGTCTGAGGAGGCTGGTTTGTTTTAATAACCAATGTTATGGCTAGGTGGTTATCTGAACAGACCTACCAGACCTTTTTTGGGGTAGATTTTTTGTCATTGCTGCAAACTTGAGAAGCATTGTACTCTGATACAGATTCAGTGTGTGACCACGGCCAACTGGCCTAAAATTTGTACACTGCTGCTATTTCATCCCTGCCATGGAGATTAAAATACTGTGTCTCGACACTGCATTGTAAGGTTTATTTATAGCTTGTAAAAGAATTTGAATACATCAAGTGTGACACATTTCACTAATAAAAGAAATCCTTTTCTAATGAAGAGAGGCAGCATATTTTAATACTTCAAATACTTGACAGGGGAGCCTTGGTTTATTTCTGATTACCCTAATGATGTATTGTCAATGAGGCATCACTTCATTTTTAAGAACACTGATTTTCCCCTCTCTCCAAATTTGGCTGAGTGTTGAAACATCCTGCTTTGTAATGCATAAGGAAATTTCCAGATGGAAAATAACAGAGAGGAAAGCACATTATCACTGCTCAGAAGTGCAGTGTACCCTTCAAAGGACTTTGAATGGTTAACAAATTGCATGCCTTCTTATGAAAACTGCCTTGGCAGCAGAAGTCTTAAAAATGGCACTGTGAAAATGAAGGCATTGTTTTTAAGAAATCGTTAAGTCCTTATTTGCATAATAGCCCAGCAAGTTCATCTGCTCAGATCCTGCTTGCAGGAAAACCAAGGCATTTTGCTGGTGCTCTGAGCAGTCCATAGACACGTGGATGGTGACACATGGCATAGAAGTGTTCCGGGTCTGGCTGCAGGATTGCTCCCGGCGTTATACGACTTGGCCGACTGTTAGCAGAGTTACCTGGTTTTATTCACATTCATCAAGTGAAGGGAGAGACAAAGGCACTCTGTAAAATAGCACTCCTGTAATCCTGTGATTCGGGTTGGTGAAATCGATGCCCTGGAGAACCTGAGAATGAAAACTCACATAACCAATATCAGTGCCTGACAAGAGATCACTCATCTCAATTACCAAAGTGCACTTTTTGCTCTCAACAGCACAGCAGGTTGAGTTCTGACTTACAGAAACAATTTCTTACAGTGGATCAAAAATCCATTAATTTTCATTTGGAGTATTTAATTTATTAGACAAGTTGGGCTTGCACAGTGGTATAGCAATTCGATTATATTTCTAGCTAAAAAAATTGCAGTTAAAAACCCCATGACATACTGGCTATTTATTATGCTATCAGAAAGTTTGGCTGAAATCTTAACAAGGCCATAAGGAGATGTTCTAGTTCTGTTCTCTGAATTTGGAACTGCAGCTCCCAGGGTGGGACTGGGTGATTCTCACCAGTGATGTGCTAAAGCATGAATTTCCAGAGCTCTTTAAAATCCTAGAGCAAAGAACGTAATTGAGTTAAAGTTGATTTAGTTTGGATTTCATTCATTGTAGGAATTGCAAGTCCCTTCCCATCTCCATAGCAGCAAATATTTCAAAGGCAATATCTATAAAGTTTTACTATAACTTGTTCTCTGACTCAGCTGTAAGAGTAGAATTACTCTTAATTTTCTACATTAAATTTACTGTCTGAGCCCAAGCTGTGATGGATCCCAAACAACTCAATTTTATATCTGTTCTCAGCCAAAACAATTTTGGTTTCACGATGAGATTAAACTCTTCACTGGGTTATTTGTAATTTGAGAATATTCTGCCTAGGTTCTAATTTGATTTTCTTGTTTCCAAGTTTCTTCTAGTCATTTGAAGAGGGAAAGGTTTACAAACACTTGCTAGAGACAAGAGGTGAAAAATAAGAAAAAAATGTTAATTTCTGTTTATAAATTTAAAATATATGCTATCCTTCAGAATGTTTTCTCTCATTTTCTCTGTTGCTTTGGTAGTATCTTGGGGAAAATACGCCGGCTCATCTCCACATAGGAGTTATGATTAGCCTGATGTAGGCAGAGGACAGTTTCACTTCCTTGCTGTTTTTATTGCTGCTAAGCAGCTTGGAAAAGGCAAAAGGAAGAAGCTGTACTGCTAAAACCGCTGAAAAATGGGAAAAAAGATAAATAAACACACGTGCACAGAAGAACCTCCAAACACGAAAAAGCTAGAGATTCTCTGATAAACCTGATAAAACATGCTAAAGCCCACTAAAACATCAAAAATTGCTTATACCAGAACACACCGTGCACCGTACACGACTTCATGGAATCTCAGGGCCTTCCAGCATGAGCTGGTGTTGCGCCGAAGATGTGATACGCAGGAGCAGTGCTGGTCTCTGCCACACCACACACTGAGTCAGCTCTTGCGGATGCTGAAATGCTGTTAGCAGGGAAATTTTCTCTTCTTGCATTCATTCTGTGAGAACTTTTCCTTTGCTGCGTAAGCTATGTAAGCAATAGATGGGGTTTTTGTAAATAGCATTCATATCTGGTATCTCCGGACCTTGTGTACATTATATTAGGAAAAAACATTTCTAAGTGAGTGTCTGAAACTTTAACCAATCACCCTAGGAGAAGTGTGCACACTGTTCAATTACTTTATAGAACTAAAATATATGAATGGTATTGTAAATTTGATAAATAATTCATTCCTCGCTCTGACTCCTGCCTCGCTGCGTCTCTGAACCCCTGGTTAGAAACCCACAAGCTCTTACCCCTCTTTCAAGCTGGACATTCAAGAGGGCAGAAGGGTGAAGGACAAACTCTGAACTTCAAAATATGTCCCTACAACTTCTTTAAAAATTCCTTCTTACAGGTTAGATATTTGCTGCCTGCTGAGGACTGTGGTGATCCAGGTCCCTCATCCCATGAGGTGCTGAGATTTGGCATTCTGTGCATTAAGCAGCAGGTAGTGGAGGAGCTAAACGAAGCCATCAGCTGTCCCCTAAGCTATCACCATCACTCTACCACTATCAGCTATCCACTAAGCACATCAAACATTCTCTGAGAGATTTAAAGAATAATTACACTATTTGCCTAATTACTTGTTGCATAGTTAACGGATTGTTTTGACAGTAAAATTACTTTAACTTAGATGTCTGATCACGTAGGACATGATTCTTTTTTTTTTTACCTCTTTTACTTCATCGCTTATTGCCCTGCCACGATTCCATTCTATGTTCCCATGGAGTTTAATCCTTGTGTCTCTAAAATATTAAAACCACTTGAGGCACAAGGTCAATGTTGCCATGCACGCAGTGAATACTAATGCAGATGCTGTGCTTCATATTCCAGACTGAGGCTTCCAGGAGGAGGAGGGATCAGGAAACCTTTTAAGTGCTGCAATAACTTTGACAGCTTTATTGTAATGTAAATCACATAAGAGGAAACATGTTCAACAAAAGATCAGAGTATGTCAGGGGGTTTTTTATTATTTAGGAAATACCACATATGAAATGGAATTTTAGTTTGTGGTCTGTATTAAGTGGATGCCTAAATGCAGCTGTACAGTGGTGTATAGAGAGAGTTAACTGTTAGATAAAACACTTGTGTGAATGGCAAAATCTGTACACAAACCAACATGTGCAACAGACTGTGGCTTATTTCTTGGCATGTAAAACTGCGTAAGTGGAATTCGGAGTTGCCTGGCAAGGGTCAGCAGTTGCTGCTTCCAAGAGCTGCTGTCGTACTTATGTATTACCACAATAGCTGTGTAGAACTCATAAATATTTGGTGGGTCTTCATATTGTCTCACTGAGCTAGAAAGATCTGGTGATAAAGGCATTTATCCAGCGTCTGTGCTCCGAAATCAGGAGGAAAGAATAAAGGTGGTGGTGAGAGAAGCAGACTGGCAATCAGGCAAAATTAATTGATGGAAGAGAGGCAAAAATCCACTTGTCAGTGGAGAAGGACAGACAGGTCGCAAGGGGAATTTGAAATGATAAATAAATCTGTTCTGCCTGTCCATTATATGTTTCTCACTGCTCATCTGAGTTCCAAGAAAACACAATTCCAAGTGTGGAGACTGGGAAGATTGCAATTATTCAGAGCACAGGAGCGAAATAATCGTGATGAGTATAATCCTGAAATGGAACTTGCTCATTTCAATTTCTAAACAGACCTGTGCATGGCACAGAATAAATGATAATTATAAGCACTGCAGGAGCTTGTTGCTGTCATGACTGAAGTCTGATCATTCTGTATCTGTTATTTAATTAAAGTTGCTTATAAATTCCACATTACGTGACATTAAAGATAAGACCCAAATTTGTTCTTTTAATCCATCAAAACTTCTAGGCCCAAACTGCTCTGTCATGCTTTCTTCCCTGGAAAAACCAGCTAGTAGCTAAATCTGTTATTTTTGTTGTAACAGCCTGCTCCTTTCAAACTCATTCATGCACTGAAGCCAAAGGCTGAGTATTCCACAGTGACTTAAACTTTGACTTGTTTTTATTAAGTGTAGCGGGTCTGATTGGCTATTTATGGAGGCAATCATACAACCACTGGTGCAGAGCATCTGAATGCCTGCAACAGTACAAAAATTATCAGGATTTCCAGCCTTAGGGGATTGTATTTCTGATTTCAGATTTAACAGCTCAGAGGCTGTACAGAAAACGTGCACGTGCAAGCACCTCACAAGTTCTTTCCCTGCTTGAGAAAGATCTGTAGATGGAAACTTGGGGCAGAAGAACAGTTCAGAGGACCAAATGAGGCTCAGCCCTGCCACGGCAGAGACTTAGGCCTCTGAGGGGTTTTTGGTCTTTTCTTTTTTCTCCCTTTTTTTGTGTTCATTACTTCATCGTTGCCTGAATTTTACGTCGAGAACTGAAGGGACTCAGCAGTGAAAGTGGCCACTTCTTTGAGGGGTTTGCGCTTCTACGCATCAGTGACTACTAGATGCTACCATTTCTTACCTTCTTGAGGAGAAGCCTTAACATCTCAGATTTCCCTTTTGCTAAAAATCCAGAATTATGTCCTTAGAGGCAGTGTTGAGCCAACACTTTTCTTCAAAAGAATTCATTTACCTCTTGCGTATTATTGTTCTCTTTCCCCAGACTTACTTAGAATTTTTTTATTCTTCTTACAGTTTTGATGTCTTTTTTCCCCAACACAAAATGCAAACTATCAATTGATGATGTTTATATGGCTTAATAAAACTCCCTTTTTTTCTTTTACCAGCAAAATATATCCTGACACATCAACTAACTGAAATTAGTTTTGCATAATGGTCATTTTCTGTAAAAACTATTTCCTAATATTAATCATAGAACGGTTTGTATTGGAAGGGACCTTTAAGATCATCCAGTTCTGACTCCCCTGCCATGGGCTGGAGCGCTTTTTCCTAGACCAAGTTGCTCAGAGCCCCATCCAACCTGGCCTTGAACACTTCCAGGGATGGGGCATCCACAGCTTCTCTGGGAAAACTGTTCCAGTGTCTCACCACCCTCACAGCAAAGAATTTCATCCTAATGTCTCACCTAAACCTAACCTCTTTCAGTTTAAAAACATTCCCCCTTGTCTAGGAACAGGACAGTCCAGGTCTGCAGTTCCTTACTCTGCATTTGGTGCTGTTTGTTATCAAAAGCTGTTTGATGGGAAAAGGGCTGATAAGAATTTGTGGTGGCCTGTGAGAAATACAGTGGTTTCACAGTGGTCTGGTGTATTTTATGGGTTTCATATGATACATTCTCCCTTAACTACAAAGGGTCCTTCAAGTAAAAATAACCTTTGGTCTTAGAATCCATTAACACGTGGCAGCACAGAGGCTGTCACACCCCTGCTACTGCTCTATATGTTCATTTTCATATTTTAATTGGCATTGGACTGCACTGAGATATCCATTTGTTGGCTAAAACCAATTTATATATGAGATGTGAGCACAGGAGTCTGCACTGTTTTAATTAATGTGGTCTCTGTATAATTAGTGTTTGTAAAACAAACCATTTGTTATATCTTGCACTCAGTTTTAAAGAAAAACATGCTATTGAACCACTTTAATTGTCTTTAATGAAGGTTAATTGTGTAATTGCAGTAATATATTGTCGTCTTTGTGAGCAAAATAACAACAAAATAAGGATGAGACTTTGGATGAGAAACCTATCATTTTCAGTGAATAACAACACTAAATGACAAAATTAACTACGACTTCAGTTTCATCTCCAGCTTCACTTGGCCACATCTCCTGTACTCTTCTCCAATTAGCACTGTTGCTTTGTTAAATGTGTCCAGGTCAAGCCTAGTTAACTCTCTCTTGTATTTCTAATTCTAGAAAGACACTCATCCTTTTCTGCTTAACTTAGCCTAGAGGCAGTTTTTCAGACCCAATCTTTTTTTCCCAGTGTTATAGTTCATAATTTTTCCTGTACATTTTGCTTTTTCTGGTATATATTACTGGAGGCTGACAAGACAACCCGTAGTCATTGGAGAAATTTGTACTTGGAGGGTGCATACGATGTAGCCAGAGCAAAGAATTCCCATATTCCCAGGGCTGCAGGGAGATGAGTGTTGTTATTCTGCTGAAGGAGGGGAAGAAGGCAGGCCCGGCACGTCCCGCTGTGTTTGACATCACGTGTGTGGTTGTGAAGCCGTGCAGTGGGTGAGGAACAAAGCACTCCCACCTAACAAAGCTGCTCTCCTGCTGGCTTTTGGGAATGTGATGCTGCAGAGCACTTGGGTGTATTTTTTTGTCCGGGCAAACTTGCGAGGACAACAAGGACTTTTGCGCTCAGGAACTAGCGATCATTATAATGAATTGTCTAAAAAGCACAACTACCAAGGAAGGATTTTCTGGCTGCTTTATTTTGAGCATGCACACTGCCCAGATACTTCATGATTAATTAATGTTTTGTGAGTCTGAAGCTCCTTAATTAGACCAACAAATTGAAATTGCATTCAACAATGCAGGATGTAATTTATATCAGAAATGCCCATAGTAATTATCAAGACTGGAAAAGAGGTGACCCAGACAGGATTTAACTAAAAAATTGTCAGCAAGAGAAATTAAATAAACACTCAGTGTTCCTAGGAGATGAGAAAAGTGAGTCTCCGATCACTCTCGTGCTGGGTGATTTTATGCAGAACTGGTCTGTCGTGCTAGTTCAAGGATTACTTCCTGATATTAAAACCCCCCTTTCCTTCTCCTCTACATGGTTTCCAATGGTGAAACCCTTTAACAATACACCTGTAATATTAGTGAGAACCTGTCAGATTTCTACATTAAAATAACTGTATTTCGGTCAGGCACCTTTGTATACACCTACTAGAGGAAACGCCTATAAATCGTTAACTATCTAATATGAATTTACTCAATACATTAATCATAATTAACTTTTGGGGCTTTTTAAACAGCTTGTCTTAGGTTACGTGATTAAAGGCTCATCTCTATGGCACAACGAAGCACAGAAGCACCGTGGCACCCAGGGGAAGCCCAAATAACTCAGGGGTTCCTGCCTGGGAGTATGTGACACATTGCAGTGACTAAACTCCATTTCTGACTGTAGTCCTGAGGGAGGGGGCTCTGTTCTCTCTGTGTGTGTGGATTTCCATGCCAGCAGCTGAGCTGGGGACCACGGGGCGCAACGGGGGCCCGTTGTCTTTGTGCCCACCGTGGGAGGGGATGGGGGTCCGTAGCTGCTGTCTGGGTGCATACCCCAGATGTGATCACCAGCAGCTGGCAAGCAGGACCAGTGGCAAGCAGGGCAAGAGGCTTGGGAGCCAGGTGTTGAGGTGGCTGTAAGTCAGGGCCAGGTACCGCGGAGGTCAGCATCACAAGGTGGCTGCTGGAGGGACCAGGAGGTCCAAGCCAGCTCCGAGTGAGACCCCGGGGTGTGGGGCTGACTGACACCAGTTTGCAGGAGTGTTTCTCTGTGTGGGGGGAAAACGGAGCTGAAAGGATCCAAGAGCCATGATGTACATGCATGTTTATATTTTCCACTCATGGACCTTCCTCCTGGTCGTCCAGAGAGGGGCACAGGATGAGGCTGTCGGTGCTACCCTGTGCACGCACGAGTGTTTCTTTCTGAGGTGGTGTGTGGGTGTTTCTTTATCATCTCCTTGCATGAGAAAAGTGGCTGGTATCTCCTAGTTACTCTGAGGTGAACTTCTCTATCCGTCAGCTATCCTGAGTGCTGTGGGAGAGGGACCAGAGCTGAGGCAAATATGTGGATAATAAAAGCAAGGTACCCTTGGATCCTTGCTTTTGCTGTGGATGATCTACGCCAACAGCAGCAACCTTCTACTGGATTGCAAATACACAGTTTGCTCTATGAATATAAAAATTATTCATGATACTGCTTTCAGCTTGAGTCTTCCAGCCCAGAGAAATGAGGACATTGATGGGCATGAATAATCAATCAGTGGTATATATCTTTGTCAGCGCAATGTTTTTTCAGCACTCTGGAAATGAAAATGTGAAAAAAAAAATTCTATGAGCGTGTTTGTATTTATGCATTAATAGCTGACAGTTTTAATTATTATTTAATATTTCTATTTAAGGCACCGGGCATTTAGTCATCTGATTGCCCAGACTCTTCTTCAGCATTGCATCAGGTTTATGAATAACCTGTAATGACAGATGGCAAAGGGCATTTTCTGACAGCTATTGATTTCCTGGAGTTGCTGAGGGATAGAGGCAAACAGCTCCATAACTATCCATAGCATGATTACATTACTGACTTCTCAAAATAAAATCCTGGGCTAACAACTTACTAAATTTTCCTCTTCTCCTAACATATTTTTTCCTGGTTTTGCTCTTTCAGAACCTCTTGAATCTCTGTGGAATGAAAGCTGTCTGCTTTCAGGCTAGTTAAATTTGCTGTTTTAAACATGTTTCAGTGATAAAGAAAGCCATTGTCAGCTGTGGACTAACAACATTTTCCCAACATGTTGGCAAAATGCTTTCCCGTGAAGAATTTCAGTGTGCTACACGGAATACATTCACTTTCTGAAAAAAGAAAAATCCCAAGACCTGGACCAGGGACCTGACTGCAGATTTGTTGCCAATATGTGCTTCTTCCTTCTGGCTTTTTCAAAAATTACAACACAGAACATTTTAGTGGAGTCCAACATTGGTAGATTATCTAGCAAACTATGTGAAATCCATGCTTTTAAAGAAAATAAAACTCACATTTCTTCACTGTTTGAAGTATATCCTAAGACTTCCCTTTGTGAGTTCCAGATTAGCCCTGCAGATCACTAGAAATTCAGTTTCAGGTCTGCAGAGCTGAGGCACATCAGCATTTGTTGTTGCATCTTAAAGGAATCTCAGAAGACAAAATGAATCCTGCAGGAGGCAAGGCCATCAACAGCCTTAACAGTTTATTTTAAAAGAGTTGGGATTTTCTGCCTTTTAGGGCAAAAGCTCAGCTCTCATAAAACGGAAAATTATTTTCAACATCACTAAGTGATGCTTATTTGAAAATCACAGTCTACATGGCTTTTTTTCCTTTTTTTTTTTTTTTTTTTTTTTTTTTAGTGAGAGTTACCATAAAGTGCTAATTGTTGCTGACCTGTATAATGTTTAGGCAGCCTTCCAGGTCCCAGCAGGAAATGGGCTGCCAGCTGAGCTGACCACAAGGTTGGCAAGGCCAGTTCTGGGGGCGTTTTCTGTGCTGCTGGTACCTGCAAACTGAGAAAGAAATTAATTTATATGAATTTCACACTGACAGACTGAAATTTGACTAAAGCTTTAATAGAGGCATGATAAAGGCATTGAGTTGAACTGAAGAAGAGTGCAGAACAGTACTGCCAGACTTCCATAAGGACAAATATTTTGATCAGGGAACAGTCTGATCTGCTGTCTTGTCAGTTCTGATGCAGCAGGTTTAGGGTTTTGTTCACAAGTCTCTCCGTCTCTGCCACCCTCTTTTTGCTCTAGCAGCAGACACAGGCTATAAATGCACTTCCTAGAGGAGCAGGAAAGATCAGTACACAATTCATGAAGTTTCTCTTCCAGGCCAGAATTCCATTGCACGGAAGGAAGGACATGGGGGAGCATTGTTCATATAAAAAACACATAGCAAACGAGTCACTCTATTCCATATCTTCTTTCTTCTCCTGACACTTACTTGCCATAACTCTTTTCTCCTGGTACATGCATGTTTAGCAGCCTGTTCTCTGAAGGGTGATTTCTGGTCTTTGACCAAAAAACCCTCAGTTTTCCTGATGTGCCAGCAGTCTGAGGAAGATATCACAGCTACCCCAGCATTCTCAGTATGGCTCTTCTAGAGACCTTCAGCCTCAAGGCTGCCCGTGAAAATTCCATGTTTTTATTCAGGGACGAATGAGAAAGAAGAGGAACAGCAGCCACTTTTCAGGAAGATGGGAGAAAGTGAGAGAGGACCTGATAACAGAGCAGCAATTACCTACTGTCTAGATAACGGTGTACAGTTATTATCTAGATATCAATAAATTTACTGATTATCTGGCAGAGACCACAGTCGCTTCCTTGCACATATCTGGGACAAATTTGTCCCATAGCAGTTCATAGAGGCAGGAAACAACATGGCCCAGAACAAAAAAGCAAGTCCTCATCTCCATCATGAGACCATCACATTGAGAAATCCAGATCTGGAATTCTTTGAGGAACTATAACTTGGCCAAATGTTAACATGGTTCCATAAATGACATCTTTTGCACTACAATAAAGCTTGATGTTTGCACGTTTACCCTTCCCTGGGTCAAGACTAAACAGCTTTATTTTTGCTTTTTGTTTTTAAACAAATCTATTCTTTACCTCAGGCATAGCACTGCGCAACTGGTCTGCTGTCATCTTACTCAACCAGTAGATCAGTAGAATCTTCCTCAGTAATAGTCCTCATTCAATATGAATTATATTTTCTGTGTCATAGCATGCAATCCAATATGAAAAGTTATTTCAAAATATAAGGCAACTGCAAACCTGTCTGGAAAGAAGGACTGTGGTATTTAGTAATTGTCTTGTGTTTGAGTCTATGAATGGAGACTTTATCTTCAAAGATATAGGTTGGTTTGGGGAGTAGGAGCTAATTGTTTCATAAACCCCTTCTTCACACTCTCACAGAGCAGAGAAGATTTCTTGCAGAAACTTGTTAGAAAAATCTAAAAAACGGAGTGTAGAACTAGACTGTAAAAGTGGATGGTACAGTTCTGTGCCAAAAAGAGCTTTGCTTTCCGAAAAGAGGTGAGAGAGCAAAACACACAAATACAAAATAAGTTGTACTGAAATTAATGAAGACTGGCAGTTTCCTACACTGTGCTCTAATACTCCCTAATTACTCCCCAGAAATACTTCCATCTTTCAATTTCCATGCTTGGATTCCTCCTCTCAGCTTTCTCTCAAATCACCTACCAATTAAACAAGACTATTAGCAGCAAGTATTGTGATGCAAGCCAGAATGCAGGTCCTTGCTGGTCAAATACTTTATGGTTTATAGGATGCAGACCATTCTCATGGCTCAGAACCAATAAAAATCGCAGTTCCATTACACAAAACCTTCATTTTTCACAAGCTGAGATCTTCACATCTACAGGTCTCATACAAGTTTAGATGCAAGGGATCAATTAGTTCTAAATTCATTAAGAAGAAACTGATAGACAAACATCAAATTTTTTAAATAAAGAATTTAGACTAAAATACCCTATGTGTGGTTTTAACCCAATCTAAAACATTCAGGACTTGAGGTGTCCTGTAAGAAAGCATTCTTGTCTTTTCAGGCTCAGAAAAATGTTTGCCTTCCTCATTTATCTGTAAAAAGAACAAGGAATCCCAAAAATGAACTGTGCCAGAAAACTGCGTATTATGAACTTCTAGAGCTTCCTGCCACGAGTATCTGAGGAAGATGGTGGTTTGGGGAAGTTCAAAAAGGGAGAAGACAAGTTCATGGTCAGCAGGTTCACAAACAGATACAGGGCAGCACTACAGTCCCAAACATACAAAACCCATAATTCTGAATGTGAGGGGAAGACAAGGGAGATGGACAGCAGAAGGCAGGCAGGGAGGTTTGTGTGATCTCCTTAAACAGCCTTTTCTCCTGCAAATGTTAGAGACAGAATCCTGGACTTCACCTTGTCATGCCATTTCAAAGGGTTTTGATACGGTATTCAAGAGCAGCATGAGCACTCCTTCAGTTTCCCTTCAAGACAGTAACTATTAAACAATTCGTTAAGGAGATTCCACCAACAACGGCAAGTCTGTAGCTGGTTTTTGAGCAAAACCAGTTTTCTTCTAAATTCCCATATTTTCATTGTTACTCAGTATCAAATACTTCCTGCAGGAAATGGCCTCACAATAAAAGGCAGCCTCTGGAGTTTTCCTTACGAGGTTCCTAGGAGGAAGACTTTCACTCCTGCAACTGTACAGGCATTAAATATGTAATCAAAATGTATTCATATAACGCTTTCCCAGGCAGAAGACAGCCTAAGAAAAAAAAATTAAAATGCCCTACATAAAAATACTGTAAATCCAGGATTATCCTATATATTCCAAAGCCATCCAATCAAAGGGTGCCTGCCTACATATATGGCTAACATGAAATGTTAAGTCTAATAAAGCATCCTAATTTCCCCAAAAGCTCACTGGCAAAAAAAAGAAACAGTTGTGCAAAAACTACTTTAATATTAACACTTGAAGGGAGCCTCTAAAGGCTCCTGTACTCTCTGACAATATTTTGGGTTTGGACCACTCCTACACCACGTCTAACCTCCCAGTGGTGCCACGTTTCCAACAGCCCCAGCTGCCCGGGCCCAGAGATCTGCCCAGAGCTGCACATGCAGCAGCACTTTCTTCAATCTATGAGTGCACGAGCTAACCTGGCCTCCAGAATTAGCAGAGTTCTGGCCACTATTTTTGAAGATCTGATTCTGGGACTTCCGGGCACATGGATTTAGAAAGGATTCAGGAACGCGCAAGCTTTTGTATTTAAGTTTACTTGCACAGTATATAATTGCAACAGTAAACTCTCAGTCAGACTTTCAGTGTAATGGAACTACAGCTAGAAGGATATCCTTCATCCTAACAGTAAGAAAACAACTACTGAATTAAATCTGCAGCAATGTCTCCCTGCTATGCCCCCGGTGTGAGCGGCATCCTCGAGATCAGCACGCCTCATTAGAAATCAGGTGGTGCTTGGATATTTGCTTCTGCAGTGCTGCAAATTAAAAGCCGCTGACAAATTAAAAACAGTTAATTGTGCACTAAGTGGAAAATTAAGCATTTATCTGCTTTGAAAAAATTAATAGTGGGAAACTATAAAGGCAAGTGCACTTATTGCAGTAAGCACAATTTAGATAAAAGAACACACATTTTTGTAAGGAAGTCAACAACAAAAACCAAGAATTTCGGAATATTTTAATCTTTCTATTTTACATACACTATCTATGGAAAGTATAAAGGAGTCTGAAAAGATATTTTGAGGATTTTTAAAAATCCTAAATCCAGACAAAAATAGTCATCTAAAAAATCCAGTTAAGCAAGACCATTGTATTTTTTAACCACCAAAATGTTAATATGGAGGGAAAAAAACATTTAAAACCAAGAAAGAACAGAGGTTTTCAATCCCGATTTGCAAGTGTCACTGAGATATCAGATTTGATTAGTTTCCCAATTTAGGTCCCCCTTTTCCATTTCCTTAACATCCTTCAAAATTGCAGCAACATCAAAGCACATCCAGGATAATAAATAACCTGATAAAACTATCAAGTGTTATAAACTTCATTATGAACTCTAAATATATATCAAATAATAATTAAAAAAAGATCAAAATAGATTACTGCAAATCAGCATCTGCAAAACTAGGGGTAGGGTCTGGCTCAATATGTGCTACCTCGGTGCAAAACCCAGCCTGTTCTGCATCCACCACTTGCAAATGCTGCTCTCTGCTGACATCTGGCTAAAAGCGTCAAGGAAGAGCTGCTCCCTCCTTCCTCTGATTTGGCCTTCGTGGTGGACAAGACACAGACGTGCAATGGGATAAATGTGTCTGACAGGATTTCCAGCTCCATCATCTTCATTTCATATGTTACCAGCTTACAGCCCATGTCTCAGAGTTAAATACTCCCACTGCCCAATAAAAATGGGACTGATGTCCCCATAGGTTCTCTCCAGACGGGGAAAAAAAAAGGTTATTTGCATTCCATTCTAAATCTTAGGAGTTACTTAAGGCAAATACTTAAATTTGGGATGCAGCACTGAAACTGTGTTGAATATTACATTTTCAGTGATGTCAACAAAGTACATAGAAAAATAAATGCTGCCTGAAGTGTTAGTTGCTATTGTATATTGTGTAAGAAGGAAGTGTATAATGTAGAGAAAATAGAGGTGAAGATTTTGCCTTGCTTCACATTCGAATTGCAAGAGGCCTAATCATTGGCTACAGTGTCTTTTGTCTGGGATTTGAAATTCAGTGTACTAAGTCAATGAGCCGGGTTTGCTCATTCCTGTGGGAGTTAAGGAAACAGCAGCTGAGTATAATTTTATGAGGCTGCAAACTTAGCTGATCCCTTGAGCTCAGTTTCCTTATCCTGTTTCTCTAGGATCCACAATTAGGGCACTTGAAATTAGGAAATGGAAGGAGAGAGGACTTGTCTTATCCCAGTGGCTGGGATCTCTTCCAAACCCACACAGTCTCCTTTAGATCCGAGTATATCCGCAGTGGCAGCAGGTCCCCGTGCTCACTGGATTAAAGATGAAGTGCAAGATGTGCAAGCACGACCATACCTTAAATTTCACCCTGTGCTGAAGAGGTTTGCTGAATCCTGACCTAGCATTAATGTGGAAGTTTAGTTTTGCTGAATCCTGACTTAGCATTAATGTGGACGTTTAGCCTGTTTCTGAAGGGTTGGTAACACTACTTTTTTTGACACCAAGAGGACATCCAGTTCTGAGAAGCGGCACATTCCCTTCCTGTAGGATCACTTCATAAACTAAGTTTCTAACAGTCTGAAGCAGTTTCAGCAGGGAAGTGGTGTGAGAATTAGCTGTTGAGACAGCTGAAAGCAATGCTGACCCTTCAAACCTCTCCCTCTTGATCCATTCACCTCCCAAGAGACCAATGTGCTGTTCTTTCCTCACCACTTCCTGCCACTCAAACAGGAGCTAATATTCCCACAATCAACACCCTTTCAGACATCACCTGCAAGTTCTTCACTCTGTTTAGTACAGAACAGATGGTTCAAACCAATCCAACAACCAACTGTGCCCCAGAACTGATCAGGGCAGGGTTAGCTCATCTGTTGAAGTGTCAAGCTCCAAATGAGAAGTAATGAACTCTTTTCCCACACCAGACAGATCCAAAAATACTTCAATCATGGCTCGAGGGGCCATATACACTAATAATTCTATGTAGGTAAAACATTTTCTTGATACAGAAGCAGCTATATTGGCAGTAGCCATGCAGAAGCAATTGGTACCTCTAACAGCAATATCTCACATCTCTGCTAAGAATCAGCTATCAAAGATCTCGACAGACTTCTTCCAGCTACACCCCCAAGCTCGTTCTGTTAAAGCTTGAGGTGTAACTTCACTGGGGAATCCAGAGGGGATGACCGTGACTCGCTCATTTCATTAACTTTTAGAGCGTAGCAAGATGGGAAAGCTAAAAAAGGAAGGAAAATTGAAGAAGGCTGAAGACATCATTCATTTTTTAATAGAATCATCATTAGAAACTGCATGTTGTTTAGGCACAAGGATCAAAACTGGTGAATCAAAATCTAAAAAACAATCAATAATTTATTAAGGACTTAACTGACCAAATACTATAAGGAAACATTTTAAGAAATCCAGCTGATGGTCGATCAAAATGCTCGATTTTTTCAATTGCCAGTAAAAAATATGGAGAAACCAATAAAATGCATGTCTGCTTGAAAGATGCATGATTTGTTACTCACTACCTGTATTGTAAATACCTTGGTGTGTGCAGGTCAAAATTTAAAAATAGGCACAATCAAAACATGCATGATTGGTGCTGTAATGAAGTGGAACATGACATCAAAGACATCAAATTACTGTTATCTCCTTGGTTCACGAGGCACCAAAATCTGACTGGAGGGTGGTTGTTGCAGCACTGAAACCCCACAGCTGAGAGGTGAATGTTAAATTTTGGTGAAAACTGTTCCATAGCAATTCTGAGTAAAGCCAACAGTAAATGAGTTCATTAACTTCTTTCAAAAATGTCTGTAGCATGTCTCTGCCCCATGGGGAGATGCTTCAAGCTACAGGAAGTTCAAGATGACGTTAACAAAGCAAAAACTTAGTTGAAATAATCAGATGTTACTAACCCCTCACTGAAGTGATGATCCACCAAAGTGGGTTTTTTAAAGGCAAAACTATTTGGTACTTCAGTATCTTGAAGTCAACCTGTTGATAAACTTTCTTGAGTCCCCAGTGTATACAGTTTATAGCCTTCAACTTGTTTCTTACTAATCATAATATTTTTTCATATTTAAAATAACAAAATATACTTTAAGAAATGTAGGGCTATTTTATCAGAGCTGCCAGACTGTCAGAAGTCTGAAAAGGAAAATAAGTCTTTGCTCAGGACTAACTCATCCATAATTGATCTGACCATACGTGGCTTTCCCTGAAGATGCAAATGGTGACTAAGCCTTTATTTGTTAATCTGAAATGCTTACACTCAAATAAAATATGATTTCTTCCAACACATTCATATGAATAAATCTGGCTTGGTCAATCAGTTGCAAGTACCATTCTAAGAAAATGGAATCTCAAGAGACAACAAATAATTAAGTCCTTGCAGGAAATTCATCTGTTTTCCCACTTACCCACAGGAGATTTACATGCAAAGCTTTGTATTGAAGCTGCTTGTAATTAACATTAAGCACTTACAAGAACACAGAAAACTGGAATGCT
This sequence comes from Callaeas wilsoni, assembly GCA_013398955.1. NCBI lineage: Eukaryota > Metazoa > Chordata > Aves > Passeriformes > Callaeidae > Callaeas > Callaeas wilsoni. The sequence continues at coordinate 45,269 of VWPU01017693.1, read as the reverse complement.
AGGGGGGAAAAAAAGTAGTATTTTCCAGCCATTAAGATCTATGTCTTAATTTAGATCTGCAGATTTTTATGCTTATAAAATTTTGGGTTTATGAAATATGTACAAAGGATGGCTCCTGAGAATTGAGACTTTCAGTATTATCCTGCTATTCTAGGACAGGTTCAGCTGAAAAATGTCCCACTTTAATCCAAGAATAAAAAATTTTACTCTAAGTGCTATTATGAATCCAGATGCAACTAATTTGAGAAGCAGTTCTGATTGTATTTGTCAGCTTAAATACTTAAATAAATCTGGTTAATACCTGTAACCAGGAGCATTCCATGTGGCCTTGAAATGAACTTCCGACGTTTCACCTCTTTCTGTTACATGTGGCTGTATTGGCACGATGTTTTGTAGATTTATGTGGGGTGATTTCCCTCTGTGTGGGAAACTCGAGCTGAGGTAAATCACGTTCCTGCAAAAGTGATTGGAGGATCACATGCTCCTAAGCAAGTAAAGCCAACAAACTCCAGACAAACACATGCACAGTTTCCTAAAGTAACGTATTGCGTTAGGGGATATGAAGTAATGTCTCTAAAAGAATTTTGACCCTAGAACATTGCAAATCTAATCTGAGGGCACTCTGGACTGGTTGGGCAATGTCAAGAGGAATGACGCTTTTCCGGTATGACGCACAAGTTCAAATATATTTGGATAGAAGTCTTTAAATCTTTAAATAGTGCATTCAGTGTATATAACCAAAAATAACTGGAACACACTTAGCAGCAAAGCTGTTAGATCCACCTGAATCCTACAGATTTTCACTGAATTTTTTTTACTGTAGTCATGTGAAGGACTATCTGTAACATATGAACGTCTCACTGTGTCGGCAATCCCAAGAATGACACGGATAAATATCTATGGATTTATATGAGATATGAGCCAGCTACTATAGGAACTGATGGAGCAAAGTTTTCCTCACCATTACAAAAGGAAGACATTTCTAAAACCCTGTGTATTTTTACAGCAAAACCAGTACCGCCTCTAAAGAAAAACAGTGTTGGGCCTTATTAAAGTGGTGATGAAGTACCAAAGCATGACCCAGAACAACAAAGGCTGTGCAAGTGTAGGCCTGGCTTCTGAGGTCCAAGTGATGCCTTAGGATTTTAGCTTTTATGATTTCCATGTATTTGTAATCCTGCAATTCTTTAGTGTGTAACTCTGAGCTCCATATAGAGTGTTAGCTACTGCTTTCCCATTTTTGTCAGACACAACAATTCTTCTCTAGGCCTGGGAATCAAGGACAGCTTGCTGTCTCAGGCCACGAGAAATGTAAACAAAAGTGAATTGGGGTGGGGCAAACTTGGGGTAAATTACTTCATTAGCTGAAGCTGTAATTGGAAGATTAACCCCCAATATGCAAGTGGACCAAACTTATAAAACTATGAAAACCCATGACCTGTCATCCATTTTTTGGCTGTAGCCCCTGGGGGACTTCGTCTGCCCGAAATGTACCTGAGGGCCCTTCAATAAATATAACTGCTTTTTATTCTCTTAGTTTTGTCTGGCCTTTCTTTTTAGGTAGCCCATCAAGGCATCAAGAGCATTCTAAAACTCTTGCTCCAGTGCCTCTCTTCTCCAGTGATGAAGAGATTTCTTGAAGAAGCCTTTGTGAGTGGTTTTTGCAGAGGTATTGGCAGTAATGAGCGTACACTGATTTTCAGGAAAAAGAGTGATGGATGACAGTGTTTTCCTGCAGCCTCTGAGGCTCTCCCAGCCCAGCCAGCCCAAACACCCCTTGGGTTTGCTGCATGCCTGCTCCTCTATACCTTCAAATCTTGCTGAATCTTCACATGCAAAACCTGTGCCATCTGAGTGCCATGTTCTCTGGCTTTGCTTTTTTCCAGGTGATTCTTTTCCTGTCACGAGTGCAGCCTGGTACAACGTGCTGAAGTGCTGTCACATTAATGACAGTGACACTGCTCAAGCTGTGTTGACTGCTTCATGGATGTGAAGAGGTTGTTCCCCAACAGATCCTCTGTTACATAGCAAAATGAAGTCTCCTCTTCCCACAGGAAAGATTAAAGGCACGTATGTCATGATCTGTTAAGGCCTCTCAAATCTGCAGGACCAAATACTCTGTAAATTAAACTTTTCTCATCAGCTCACTGGGAAAGAAAAACACAACAAACAAAGGCTCCATCCCCTTTGCTCATGAATTCGCCATTTAGTTCACCCCCTCTCTAGCTCTTTAATTCTTTAGTTCTTTAATTCATAACTCTCAGCCCACGGTCTGTAACTCCTGCACCATTGAGCAAAACAGTTACCTAGCAACTGTGAGAGTGCTCATCCTTCCTCTCTCCTCCATCACAGTGTGGGCATCCCCTCTATCCCCCTGGAATGCACAAAAGCCTGAGCAGACGGGCTGCTGTTGGAGCTGATTCAAAAGCTTTTTGAGTGAGCTGACACATTTCTACTGCTCTGAGTGGAAGGTAATCACTTCCGCTGTCATGAGTTAGGGGGCTCAGAAGAAACTGCCCAAAATCAGTGTGCGAGGAGGATGGATGGATGGATGGATGGATGGATGGATGGATGGATGGATGGATGGATGGATGGCTGGCTGGCTGCAGGGGCCAGTGGCTGCATAAGGACCTTCAGCCTTTCCTGGTGTGGTTAATGGTCAGAATTCTACAGTCAACTTCAAGTTGGTGAAGATTTTAGGACACTGGTTGAGGAAAACTTGAACTGAGCCCCTTCCTTATCTTGCACCAGTATAAGCAGGGGCTGAGGACTGCAGGATGTCTGGAATGTGAGGCACAGAACAGCGCCTGCACATCTGGACCAGCCACTGGCCTCACTCCCCTTCACTGTTGTTGTGAATCTGGTCCAATAAGGAGATAAGGATGTGCACAGAGGCTCTCTGGTGAAGGTCAGACTGCCTTTACTGCTACCTCAGCGTGTGAAAGAGGATCACAGTGATCCTTCTACCTTCTGTGTCAGGTATAAATTCTGACAGAAAGTAACCAAGACGCTCATCAAGCTCCATTTCCATATTAAGTTTCACACCCCTAAGAATGGAAGTGAAAAAAAAAGAGGACATGTAACACATATACAACCAAAGTCACCAAAACTCCAGCTGGAAGATGTGATTGTTCCACCCCATTGGGAAGAGTCAAAATTTATAGTATAAAAGGGGAAATTTGGGGCAGAAAGGGCAGCAGGGGAAAACACCTCTGCTCGGGATCAGTTGGCAGACAGTATCCTTCCTCCTCTCCTGAATGGACACCTTTAGGTGAGCTTTGCCCCTCCAACTGCATTGGAGCAGAGGTGGGAATATTCATTTTTTATATTTACATTATTAGTAGCTCTCTGTTGCTATCCTTTCTGCGGCAACACAGGCTAACATCTCTGTAGTTAGTGGATTTATCACCAGCAGCTCTGAGCATGCTTTTCTGTTCCTGCAGTAGTCCGTACTATTTGTGAATCTGGAACGCGCACGTCCTGACTGAGCACAGTTACAGTGCTGAATTGGCTGTGATCAGAAATTAAGCCCAGACCCACCCAGCCCACTGATCTTTTAGGACCAGCTGGAGCACAGAGGGGTTTATGGTCTGACAAATTTCTATACCCTGAACACAACGGGCTCTAAGACACCCTCTTCCATCACATTGGTCCTGGTGATTTCGTGGCCAGCATGTTAGACCGTCTCACTGATTCAGCTGAAAATTAATTAAAATACTTTATATGTGGTTTTGTCTCCTTGCCAGGTTAATTTTCAATCAGATTAGGGATCTAAGGCATCTCACCAGAAGCTCAGAGTACTGGTAATCCTAAAAGACGCACTAAAAATAATACCCTTTAAGAATATGAACACCACATTCCGTGATGTTTCATCAGATCTTATATGTCTTTGAAGACAACTCAACTTTGAAGTCCTTTTTTGTCATTAGCATCAATAAATTTTGGAATTAGTACGACACTAAACTTGCATGGATTAAGTGATAATTGCATCATTTACATAACTGTATTTTTGCTGGACACTAAACTTCTTGTTGTATATATGAGATACTTGATTTGAAAGTCAGAAAATGCCAGGTATAGCCTAGAAATTGCTGCAATTACTGTTGTTGGAATGGGGAAAATGTGTTTTCTACCAGAGGAGACACTAAGCCTTTATAAAACCAAATGAGTAGAAAAGAATAAATGTTGGGAATCTGACTGGGGAAAAAAAGGCTACAGCCTTGTTCCTTTGCCTTGAGAATGCTTACTGTAGCACAGGAATTTTAGTTACAGCCTTGATTTAAGTACAAAACGATGTGTTCCAAAATGTCTGCAATAAAAGATCTCCTATTTGTTTTGGCTAAACAAGAGAATAGTTCATTCAAAGCAATTAATTAGTGCTTAGTATCCAGTCTTCTCCCCTACTGCCATGGAAGATAAGAAAGATTTCTACAAAAGTACATCTGCCCATTGCCACTTTACTGTAGTCTTGCCAGTCAGGCTCCAGTCCATCATTTGAAAATTATGCTGCTTTAGTTTGTCAATTTAATCTCCTTTCACACAGGTGTGAACATTCTCTTTGGATAATTGAACTAACTCTATTTGCTCACCCTGTTGCTGATTTTGTTCTCAGATGCTGCTTGCCAAACTGCAAGCTATGGCAGAGGTTCAGGAAACGGTTTCTTGGAGTTTGCTGCCAGAAGGCGTTAAGGTGACCATCCTCTGGGTGTAGCAGCTCTAAGCTTGTTCAAAACTAGACTAAAACTGCAGTGGTAGACAAAATAAAACACAGTGATTTTTTGCCACCACTGAGGCCGTCACTGTTCATACTTCTAGTCTTTGATAATGAAGATCTGGAAATGCTTGACAAACTCTTTTTGAAAATGATTGCTTTTTTTTTTTCTAGATTCTTTCACTAGTTTTCTGCAGGCCATAATTTAGGAGAAATGGAATTAACATTGGTGCCGAAATGGCTATGTGAAAGACAGCTGCATTATAAGTTACTAAATTTTCATTTATTTTCCAATTTCATGTGAGGAAATGAAAAATAAATTGAAATTTAAAAATTACAGTAATAATTTTTCAATACCTCTGTATGATAAAATGACATCTTAATACTGTGTTGGCTCCTGCACAGGCATTTAAGAATCTACAGAATCTAAAGATTACTCAAAAGCTTTTGGTTGCTATGTCTAAATTGTTAAAGGAACTAAACATCTTCTTTTTTTCTTTTTATGTTTTTTGTTTTTTCTCATTTACTTAACCTTAGAAAAAGTAAGAATATATCTGGTCATATCTTCGTCATATCTTCGTAATATCTTCCTATGCACTGAATTTTAGGAGGCAAGTTAATTCTTCCATTTTTTCTCTTTCTTGCTATAAAGACTGCATGAAATAGCTAGTACTGCTCACATTATATAGAACGCATTCCAGAAAATTATGTAGTGATAAACAGGAAGAAATATTTAGGGGCGAATTTATCACATTTTTCTGGCTGTTTTGGAAACATCGGTAACAACTTGGTAGCTGAATTTTAACCTCTTGCTTGGATAAATATACAACAAGATTCTCCTACACATTTGTTTCAATATTTTTCATTACTTTTTAGAGGGTGATGCTTGTTTCTGGTTGAATCTGGTCTGAATTTCACACATCTTTGAAACGGTACTTTATGTTTGCCAGTTCCACACTCCACATTATAAAAATTACCTGAAGAAATCAAGATCTTGTTTCATTACATTGCTCCACAAAGTTCTGGGAACATTGGTTGTTACTGAATATGTGTGCATATGTGTCAATTAGAGAATTAATGATTGCTGTGATGGGAATGTTTAGGAGGCAGATAAGCCAATTTTAAACGTTTACACAAAATTTTATTTGACTCTCATACTTTAACTATGCACTTTATGCTCATGCCTCATTCATATCCACCTCAGTGAAGCCACTACCCTCTGGATGTGACTGTCCAAGAAATACCTCATCCACCCAACAGCCCACCCATCAAATCCTTCTCTCTGCAGTTTAAAGAAAAGGATGTTGTGGGGGACCGTGTCAGAGGCCTTACAGAAGTCCAGAGAGATGACATTCACTGTCCTGCCCTTGTCCACTGATGTGGTCAGCACAGGGATGTTTGTTGGTACAATGAGTCTCTGCCTGAGATAAACTTTTCATGCATCTATCCAGTTTGGGAGGCAAAGTTTGGGAGAAGGTTTAGAAAGCAGGAACTGGCCAAATAGACCTGCATCTGTCTCCCAACAGCCCAAGTGCCGCTCAAGAGCTGTTGTGACAGCAGGTGGGACAGCCTGCAACATGCACATGCATGAATAATTGTTTCTGCTACTGCTGGGGTGAAAAAATACTTTCTGGTCTGGAAAACCAAAGTTAGAGGAAGCGAGATGAACAAGACCAAGTCGGTTTGAATGTAGCTTTTTCCTGGGAAAAGAATTAAAGCTTACTCGATCTCCTGCTGTACGCTTTACCAACTTTAGTCAGGTCACTATATTAATTAACAAAGACCATTATACAAATGCCAGAGTACCTGCTGATAACAGCATGGAAGACTTACTCTGATAAAAGTTTTAAGGTCCTGTCATCTCGCTATGTAGGAGCCTAGAATTTTTATCTGGGTAAACCTGAGCTTTATTTTGATGTTTGTCTAGTGCCAAGCACGTGGATTCTGCTTTATGACTAGGGATTTTTGCCGTAAATAAGATGGAAATAATTATTAATACAGTGTTCCATTGTAAAATGAGAGTGGTTGCACTAAACCCAGAATGAATATGGGCCGAATGAGAAAGTAGAACTCAATCTTCATGTTGAGATGAGTGAACAAAATCCCATCACACTTCAGCTATTCATTCTCCTTAGGACCATCCTTTATTAGCATGTAAATAATATTTGTGTTGTGTTGACCCGATAATGAAAAAGACACTGTTAACTTTTCACAAGAGATTGCTTTCCCCTTTAGTGGAAATGTATCCAACAGTTGAGATCATTCTGATAGGTTTTTAATTAGCCCTTGTGCTAGGAAGAGAGTCCTTTCTGTGCATTTGGGTTGTGCTAAAAGCATATGGATTAGATCTTTCACCTGTACCTAGGGCTAAGGGACAGGGAAAGGCTGCTGGGCTTTTTCTTCCACTTGAACAGACAAGTGGAAAAGGCATAAACTGTCAGATTCTGTCTGCCTGATTTTAAACTTTCTGAAATAGGAAAACTAATTGAGTAAACAGAGTTTTTAATTGCATAAAGTCTGAAAAACTGACATTTATAGAATGTATCAGTAAAAGTAACAGATGATGAGTCAGCTTCTGGAAAAAAAAAGATTTTTTGTCTTTACTTGGCATTAATTAGGGCCATTTTTATTAATTCATGCATTAATGCTTAGCAGGTACAAAGTGTTTTCCCTAATAACAGATTTTTTGTAGGTGGCAAGTTCATCAAAATTTAGTTTGGGCACTTGAAGTGATCTGACTGCAGAATATTTTTAGCATGTTCAATCGAAATCAGACTTGTCTTTTGAAATGTTTTAATGTCCTGAAATCATATGACCATAGATGACCCTTCTATAAACTATCTCTATGCTCTAAGAAAGGCAATTTAAAAGTTTTTCTTGTTGGACTTGTTCAAATTCTTTGTATTTCTGAAATGTCATGTTGAGGCAAGCTCTTTGAAGTTAATTCACGCAATAAACAACATTTGGTTGTGCTAATCTTCATTTTAAAGTCGTTGACAAGAATACTTCAAACACAGGTAGTGAAAGGCAAATACATTTGAATCGGGTGCTGGCAGTTTGCTGTCTTTTCTCTCTTCCACACCAAGGTGCACGCGTGGCTTCGCACAAATCACAACCCCGAAAAGAGTGTTTTGGCTTGGACAACACATAGTGGCTTTGTTACAAAAACCAAGAGGTTGTGGTCTTTGCCCACTCATATCTTTATGGGATGCATTCCCCCACGGAACCTGAGCTGAAGGTTTTGTTGCCAGAGCATCTCCTGAAGAGAAAACTTCCCTCTGGATACCCCAGTGCTGCTACCAAAGGCATAAAACCCAGTGCTGCTCCTCATCGCCTTAGTCCCTCCTGCTACTTAGTGTGACATATTTTAATGCTGTTATTTTAAAGGAATTATCTGTAAAACACAGGAATTTCTGGTATTATTTCTGTTGTCCTAAATTCTCAGCTTTTGGATTACTCATGGTTCCAGTTATTTATGCCATTGAACAAGTGGTTATACTAATACAGACAAAATTGTCTGCGATTTACATAAATTAATTTCAAAGAGTAGAGAGAGTTTAAAGGAATCTTATGTAAATTAAAAAGAAAACAAATATTCCAGGACAGGCCAAACACTTAGCAGCTCTCTGGACTTGCTAGGGTAGAAAATAAGACTATGCCTCTTGGAAAAAGTGCTACATTTAATCGCTTAAGGATCTTCATAAGCAGTAAAAAAATGTCCTTCACTTTTTTTTTCTATTTTTTTTTTTTTTAATAAAAGCTTTGGACAACAAAGTAAAACAGGGATGTCAAAGGCAAAGCAGCACTGGTGTTCCAGCCATCTCCCTTGATGCCTTTTATGTTCAAGGTCTGTAAATCTTCTGTGGCCTGACTGATGTGAAGGACAGCTCGCCAAGGACCCGTTAGGAGCTGGCGATAAAAGCCACCAGGAGGTCCTTTGGTGTCTCAGGGCTCTCGTGCCTCTGGCTGCTGTTCTTCGAAAATGTGGTGAGGGTGGTTTCAGCCTGGACAATTCCCCTGCTGATGACCAGAGTGCTGTTGATTACAGTGACTGCTCCAGTCCATAACTGGTCATGTACTGCCCGTAAATCGGTCACCGTGCCCCTGTGGTGCCATAATCAGCCACATTCTGCTCCATCTCAGGACTTACTCATGAGCATCAGCATTTTGTTCTTTTTTGTGGAATCAGTGCTGAGCTCTGTTTTGATGACCGTGTTTTTTCCTCCCTCATAAACCAAGAGGGATTGATCTAGAAGGAATATAAGTTCAGACAAATAAACACAAGAAAATTGTATTTCTATCAAACAGTGTTTCATAGCAGTCTCCTTGCCTGCTTGCAAGACTATGAGCTGAACATCTGTGGAAAAAGTCTTTGACCAATGGATATTATTCTCACTCCTGACCTGGCTGAGCAGGTCATCTGTTAATGGGAACTTAACCAGACATAGTCACATTACCATGACAAGATCCCTTTTTGGGAAATAGAAGACAGCTGCTTTCAGATTTCAGAAAGAGCTTGACAAATGGAACAAAGCCCTACAAGAAAATAAAAACTTAAAGAGTCAAAGGAGTGTTTTAGGGAAGAAACCCACCTGCTAATAAGAAAATAATCAGTACAAATAGAAATATCAAAATTTTTTTTTCCAAACAAGATATGGTTTTTTCAATTGGGATTCTTCCAAGATTTCACTTTAAAAATTTCCATAATATTGAAGGTGAAATTAAGATTTGTTATTACAGAGGCAGTGAACTTCTGTTCAAAAATAGTACTGGAGGAAACTTTGCATGTGAAAACTAAGACCTTCTGGCATTTCTGTTGTTCAGATCTTTCTGACGCCATTTTTCTAAAAAGCCAGCAAAGATGAAATAGCCAAAGTGAAATTTTGAAATTCATAGGAATGCTGTGTACTTTAAAATAGACTTTAAGAGCTCTGGATATTTCTACTTAGTCTAAAGTAAAAAGAACTCCAGCTGCAGCCTTACCAGAGGTAATTCCTTTACCCCTCTAACAAGAACCAGATCAGGGAAGAAATACAAGGTTTTTCCAAGTTTTTCTCCTTCTCTGTTTACTGCTTCATTATATCAACATTCTTGTAACAACTTCAGTGCAGTTAATTTGGTCACTGAGGTTGATGAAGGGCATGGATTTTCCTGTGTCACTTCTTTTTTGGGTGTAACATTTCAGGAAAAGTCATTCAGCTGCTCTGCCTTCTCCACTTCCATCGACATTCTTTGTTCTTGTTTAGAACTTCCTCTGTCTCTAGTGTAACAGCCTTGGTTATTTTGAATTTTGGAGTTGTGATTTGTTCCTAGGGGTGGTTTTTTAAGAGGTGTGAATTAGGTATGTGCTACCCCTGCTTATTATGACTTTCTAGACTGGATTTTTTTTTAAAACTCATTCCACCTACAGTGAAATATTTAAATTCTTTTGAGTCCCTTGTGTAAGCACAGTGATCCTGTGATACAGCTTCAGCAACAGACCTATGTGCTGCCCGTGTCAACCACCCTGATTTTATGGGGAAAGAACTGATCAGGGAAGGAAGAAAACCTTCTTTTCACATGGTTTGCTGAAGGCTCAGCAACATTCACAGCACAGCCGATACCCTGAAGGTTGCTTCAGAGCAAAATATTAATTTTATATGGAGAAGATACACAAAAAGAGAACAGGAGATTATGTAAGAGAAAATATATTTACTGCAGAGTAGCTGCAATTCCTTGACAAAATCCCCAAGAGGCAAGGCTGAAGTTTTTGCTGTGGGAGCCTTCTCCATCTGGTTTGAGGAGCTCTACAGGAACCCGTGTCACAGTTCTCTACTATGGAGGCTGTAATGAAAAAGGGTGAAAACAGTGTCTGAACCCATGACCAGATTGGGAGCTACTTGTAGGAACAGACCTATTCTACCAAAACGTTGCATGTGTCACAAGATTAAGAAATGCCTCTCAGGTGGTGATGGTCCTTGGTGCTTGAACTGTAGAAGTTAATTTCAGAAAGTTTGTATTTAAGTCCCAGAAGTCTGTGTGCTGCTGTAGAAAGTGAAGCAGTATCAGTCCTGAAAAGTTAACATTATAATGACAAAACATCAAGGGAGACTCCAAGAGGGAAGCAATACTGGAAATGTTGATATCATCACCAAGAATTTTCAGGCAGGCTTTGAAATAGTTTAAAATGATTGCACAGATTAACAAGTGGGAAAAAATGTAAGAAAACGCATTTGTGTGCTCTTTATAGCATTTTGCCTCTCTGACAACTCTGCTTCTCAGAGCTGAAGTAGCTTCAAGTGTGTTTAGGTAATTACTGGAAATTGAGTTGCTTATTCTATCTCATCTTATGTATGACCGTGCACCCTTCAAGAACACTGCAATTGCATGTGGAATATATTAACCTGGTCCTTACCCTAACAAAGCCCTAAAAATTCTTAGTAGACAATAGGCTGCAGTTAAGATTTAGACATTTTTAATGTACAGAATAAAACTTACAGCTTTTTCTACTTGCAGTGTTAAATCTGCAGATGGCAACTCCTCTGTCTCTTCGCAGCTGAATGGCACAAGCAGAATCCTTCAGCAGACAGTTTATATTATTATCTCAGCACGGTGAATAATTGCAAGCATCAAAATCCACACTGCAAAAGGGAGTGACTTCAGAAGATTTCAAGAAGGTTCTAGGTAAGTGAACGAATGCTCTGCTGTAAGTCGTAGGAATGGCTACTGAGGAACATATCCACATGATCAAAGTCAAAAGCTTTAACTATCAGAAGACTGCCTTCTGTGTTTTGGCAGCCTTCCATTTGTCTGTGAATAATAAAGTTGAAGAAATTATGTCACATCTCTTTCAGCTAAGTGGGTTTATAGCTGGTAAGACATAAACACTGATGGAGATAAATGAGGATATGTTATGTGATTGTATCCTATATTTCAAAAGTCAGTGATACTTTGAAATCAAATGCTGCCTCTTGACAGGGATGTCATTAGACATTTTTAATGTGTGCTTGGCGCTCTGAACTGTGTGCTGTGAAAGGTTCTGTCTCAAAGAGGTTTGTATGATAGCCTGTATCAGATTCAGAAAGTGAACATGCAAAGTGTCTACTCTGTCAAGACTTTTTAATGGGATTGTCTGTGATGGGCACACTGGTGCTTCACATTCTTTTCTCTTTAATACATGAGAAATAAAACCGAGTCATTCCAGTTCCTTTCAGTTCCTATCATTCCACATCTATGTTTTTCAATCTACCCATCTGTGACTAAGTGGCTTCTTTAAATAGTGCATCATTTCGGAGCCATCCAGCACAGATACAGAACTCCACAGAGTGGTGCCACCATTATTTCCGTGAAGGATTCCAGAACCAGCTGCCCAGCACAATTGTCTAAAGGCTTCCTTTAGGAATCATCCACCATGCAAAAGCACATCACTCAAGGCAGTTATGGCCGGTACATTTATTTATTGAAGCTGGTATATCTATATTTCCTGCTCTTCTCCTCCTCATGTAATCTCATAATAACTCATATATTTGTGGTTCTGCCTGTGTTAAGACTAAAATGACACAGCATGTGCCCTCTTTGCGCACTCCACAAGAGAGGATGGCGTATGGATCCCTGTTCTATGATCATTCAAGGAGAAATCTCAGGAAGAGTGAGGAATTGCAAGCAATAAAAGCACTGCGTTCCATTTTCCGCTTTCACTATCATCACAAAGTCCCACATTGTTCCATAAATTTATCTTTCAGAATGCTTCACTTACTTTCCCTGACATTGCCTGGGATTTCTGCTAGCTCATTTTCAGCAGTCCCTCCACGTTTGGGTTTTACATTGCATTTTTTTGCTCATTTCATAGCAAATATACATAAATATTTAAATACCGTAGAATCTCTATTTCTGCCCTGAGTGATGTTCTGAGGGATGAGAGTTATGTGGACAACGCTCTCAGGCACATGGTGTGACTCTTGGGGTGTCCTGTGCAGGGCCAGGAGTTGGACTCGATGACCCTTGTGGGTCCCTTCCAACTCAGCATATTCTGTGAAATTAGATGCTATTCTTCTCCTCATTGCAAACTTCAAATTTAAAAAAAAAATATTCAAGGGTATATTTTAACTTTCTAATATAATAGCTTACTACATCGTAGAAGGAATGAGTTCTTCAAGAATAACAGTACACCTCTAAAAATATGACCTATGCTTTGAAATTTTTGCCACTTTTTAAGGACTCTTTAATGAAATCTGAGTAAAACATAATGTGTTGCTTTGCAGTTGTAGGTGGGTTTTGAAATATCACTATGTAATTACCTGCATACATTTTCTTTAATAGTAGAAATTGGTACAGGCAGGACTGCAAGGAGAGCAATTACCGTTGTCTGTAGTTGGCCAGCTCAGGAAGAGAAGTTAATAGAATTTTGCAATCAAATTTTGGAACCTGTGCCCACATGAAATCAATAACTCATTATATTCTTAGCTGTGCTTGTTTGAAAGCACGTACTGGGCTTAGCAAACAACTATTCACAATTTCAGATTTTAGTAACTTCTCAGTAGAATCCAATGTGCCTTAACAACAAAATTTGTCTTATCTTTACTTTATTAGTTTACATAAACACAGCTTACTGCCAGCATCAATATTTTTGTACTTAAATTTCTGCCATTAAGGTATATTAACACTTACCAACAAAGGAAATGCCGTGCATTAGAGGCATGAGATCAGAAAACCCATGATTAAAAACTAATATTTTTCTGTGATGCCTTCTGTTTTCAATCTTTTTCTGTAAAAGAGAAAAAAAGTTTAAAAATGTTTTGGGGGGGGAGGGAGGGTGTGGCCAGGCATTGGATTGCTGGGGGGTTTTTTTGCAGAAAAATGCGTATCAGGATGTTTTTCCTGACAATGTAGGAATAGAGAAGAGTCCAGACTGCAGTGGAGGTCTGAAATCTTAAGGCATTTATGTGTTATTTGTGACCTGTGTGTTGAAATCATTGTTTTGCTTGATCTATTGAATTTTAAAACTTAAGCCATTTCTGTTTGTAATTAGCAATATTTTTTTGGAAATCTACTTAGTGTTTTGGATGCAGATATGAGGTTGTCATATCCATGATCTGAGTTAGTAAGATGCAAAGCATCTGTTTTTTTAATTTTTTTTTCTGTTGGTTGGCTGAGGTTTGGGTTTTTTTCCAAAACAGAGCTGAAAGGGAGGTTTGTATACTCTCGCCTGATTAATTTCAAAATTGATTTCGATAAAATAAAAGGAAAAGCTCATGCTGTATGTTATTTCAATATCACCTTAATTAATATTGGCAATCTGTCTGTTGGTATAATACTGCTTTGGCCTTAGAGGTGGAGGGAGGACTGCAGACTGAATGATTTTAAGAAAAATCTTTGGTACTTTTACATATAAGAGTTTGGGTTTTTTAAAATCAGATGCTGATCTTGCTTTGCACATAAAGATTAGGGATGTTTGCTGCTTATAGTTTTAATAGAGTGACTTTGCAGAAAACAAAACCAAATTCCTGGTTTATGCAGAATTACGAGACAGAGTTTTAAAAGTAAATAAAGTAATGTGCATTTATTTGAATTTTACACTAAAAAGCAATGCCAGAAGCACCACATCAACATTTCTTTATAGTTAGGTTGCCCATGCATGCATAGCTATGTAAATGGAAATCAATTCCAAACCCTGTGATGGCTGTGATTGGGAAAGGGGGTGCACAAGATTGAATGGAAGGAGAATGAGCAGTGTGTGACAACCTGAGGAGATCCTGGAAGTGACCTTGTGGGGAAAATCAGCAAGCACTTGCCAGAAGTTGATCAGAAGGGGTGTTTTTGTTTGTCTGCGTATATATATAAAAATGAATAAATCACAATTTGTTGCCATGCAGAGATTCTGCTTGAGATACTCCTGTAATGGAATGAGAACCATTTCCCAAGTGAGCTGTTCAAAGTTTGAGTCCTGCCTAACTTAATGTTGACTTGTTAACTGGATTAGCTGTAGAAATTTCACAGGTTGATCAATTCAAATCTATTTTCAACTATCACATGAGACGATTTTGGAGGTTGCTCTTCCAAATAAAAAGTTAAGCTAATAAATTAGCCTATTGTGCCACCAAAGAGCTATTGCATTTCTATTACTTATTAGAGTGGAATCAATATTTCATCTTCAGAAAGCTGCAGCTATTTGTCATGTTGTATATTTTTAGGCATGGATGCAGACAGTGCAAGTACCTAAGCATCTGCACAGCTTCTTTCTTATACAAAATGGAGGTGGAAATATTTCTGCTTTTTATGAGGAGTGCTAAGACTCCCTGTAAGGTTTTATTTTGTTTTCTTGCTGGATCTCACTGTTATTTGGTCAGACTTGAGAACTTACTTTCATTATGGCCCCTAATAATTTAATTATCAATGTCCCCAAGATTGGCTGCATCTTCTGGGACCCTAAAATTCCAGGATCTGCAGTCATGATCCCGATAATCTTGCTCTGCCCCAGCAGATCACCTTTGCCAAAACTTGCAGAAACAAAATTCAAAGTAAAGGTTTCTGACTGTACTATTTCTATCACAGGGGAATCTCCCAGCCTTGGATGAGGTCAGGAACTTAAATCCTTTTCTTGCTCCAGCCATCCAGTCTTCTGTAAAAGACAGGAATGAGAATGAGAAGCTCCTCTTGTATTATCACTTGGAAACTTCAGCACCAGGCAGTATTTTCCAGCTTACTACTGTGTTCAAGGAAACCTCTAGGAAGGGTGCAGGATTCTGAGGAAGTAGCTTATGCTGTAGAAAGAAAGCCTTGGAATTGTCTGGCCACGAGGAATGGGCACAACTGCCGTGGCTTCTCCTCATTACGATCTTTTGTTATGATGCTCGTAATGGGAACTCGAGCACGGACGTGACAGCTGTGTTTCGGAACTACCAAGTCCTGTGCTTATTTTTTGAAAATCAAATTGTTGAAGCGAGGCATATGGAGGAAAAAAAACCCAAGCTGCTATTAAAGAATGCAAAGAAACCTTTATTTGCGTCTTGCCCATTTGCAGAATGATTCTTCAGCCATGCGGTTTTGTGTGCATGATGACTTGACAGAAATATGCTACAGCTCGCTCAAGATGTGAAGAGGAAACATTGACTGTAACTAACAACTCAAATGCAAAGATTAATAGAATTTACNATTGTTGAAGCGAGGCATATGGAGGAAAAAAAACCCAAGCTGCTATCAAAGAATGCAAAGAAACCTTTATTTGCGTCTTGCCCATTTGCAGAATGATTCTTCAGCCATGCGGTTTTGTGTGCATGATGACTTGACAGAAATATGCTACAGCTCACTCAAGATGTGAAGAGGAAACATTGTCTGACTGTAACTAACAACTCAAATGCAAAGATTAATAGAATTTACTTTGTTATGGTTTGGTTTGTTTGGGGTTTTTTTCCATAGATTCTATGCACAGGCCAGAATTAGCAGTCCTAATGATGTGATATAACCTTTTCCACCTCCAGCAGTTGTTTTTCTTTGCCATTTGACAGCTGTAGCCCACAAGATGATGGGGAATACTTCTGGCAAAAGTGCTGAAATCAGGCATTCAGAAAAATCAATCTGTGCAACTGGTTCTTGTAAATAATACTTGAATATTCTGAATTGCACGTAGCGTGCTCAATAACAACGTGGCTAAGTGGGACAGAACAAAACCTTTCTGTCTTCAGGTTGTAGGGTCCAGTCTGACTGCAGGTGGCTTAGAGGTGTTTGAGAAGGGCAGAAAAGGGAGTTTTCCCAAGTCTCTGCAGTGTGGGGCTGGTGACCTCGGGCACTTCTGTCAGCACCTGAGAGCACAGTGGACACAAGGCTTGCTCCAAACCTGGACGACCCAGCAGCAAAGAGGATAACGGAGCTCCTGATGCCAAACCAGCCACGCCTTGCTCCCTCCTTTTGTGCTCACAACCATCTGGCAGCATGATCTGCTCTGGCTTTGGAAATGCCATCCCTCCTCCAGAAGAGGATGATTTTAGCACTTCTGGGAAGCATAAAGCCGATTGTCTTGTAAACTGTGTCCCAAATTTGACAGGTTACCTACTGAGTTCTGTGCCAAATAACTGGATGGCAGGTATTGGATCTACATGAAAATTACTGATATTTTCCTGTTTCCTGTGCTTTTCCCTCACTGTGATTAATAATTGCAGTGAAGGAAAGGTCACAGTCACATGAGAACGGCTCAGGCAACCAAACACACTGAGTTTATTCCTTTGATTTCTTGAGCTCAGACTCGCACGTTATCAAAAGCTTTTTGCCAGATCTGAATTTAATGTCATGACATTTTAAGGTTATATCATTGAGCTCCAGAGACAGCTCTCTTAGCTTCCTCCTCAGCCTCCCTTTCAGGCTGTGATAAATGCTGATTACAGTCTCTTGTGTCTTGGGGGTACATTCCTTCCTAATTATATCCAGAGAAACCATCTGGATTTCAGCTCACCTCAGGTAATCAATATGTCAGCCAGGGTCATTGCTGTGTTGGGCAAAAGGGTGTCAAGGTTTGTGTTTGTATAAAGAGCTCCAAGACCTCCCTGTAATTTATTGTGCCTTTGTGGCATGTGGTATCACCTAAACATAGAATGAATGTATGAAATATGAGAAATAATATTATGCAGAGTAATACTCAGAGTGGAGAAAGTTATTACCAGTAGCTGGAGTTCTTCAAGATACACTTACACTGCTTCCCTAATTAGAGAGAATACTTTAGAGAAAATAAGATCTTTTTAAAATATAGATCAATGTGCTTCTACCTGAAGAACAGATCAATCTTCTAAGGCTCCTTCCACCTGCTACAGCTTTTGAGAATGGTTATGTCCATCCTGTCAGTGATGATGGTATTAAAATTACTCATTTCCAAGTCTAAGACAGACATGATTTAGTGGTCCAATAGCTTCCTTTTTGTCTTTTGTTTTTTCAGCTTTATTCAGATACTGCGTCCAAAATTAAGAAGATTTATTATTAAATGTTTTATAAAACTTACCTCTAGTAAAACTAATAAAGTTAGAAGGAAACAAGTATTTCAGCAAGTATGTTAATAGACTTTGTCTGGCTCCAAGAGCAAACTTCTAGACACAATAATGAAGGAAAGCTGAAAAAGTCTGCTTGTGACTGAAATACCACATGTACTAAATTTAAAGCTTGAATTCTCTTGTCAATAAGGAAACCCAGCAGAAGGATTTCATTTGCTTTAAAAAAGCTTTTTCTGACAACTGCATTTTTAAATTAAAATCCTGAAACTGTTAAAATGCAGGGTTTTTTCTTTTGACAGAGACAAATATGACATCTTCATTTTATGATGTGTCTCATCTCTCTTACGACATGACATTCAATTAAAAGCAGCATTAGAAAAAAATGTTTTTCTGTAAAAGAAGCATACTAAAAGCATTCTTTGCTCTGCAAAAGTGTGGTTTTCTGTACATTCTTCAAGCTATCAAATAGGTGATTGGTAGAACAGTCATTTTTAGCAACCAAGAGTGATTTATAATTTACTTGCAATACCAAGAAGACTGTTAACTTACAGAGAGATGCTGCTGCTTGTGAGCTCTGTGTCTATCATGTACGTTTGTGACATATGTACATGCCTGTTTAACAATAGGCAATTATTTTAAAGGTAAAAGGCAGAAAAAACTCTGAAATTGTAAGAGTCACCAAAATATTAGTGTCAGGTAAATTTGTGACTTCATGGGATTTTCGGGTTTTCATGCTTTCCCTGCAATACCATTTTGCTCAGACAAACACATGCATCTGAGGGGGTTTTTAAAAATGTAATTATCTCTTCTTCCACCACAATTTTACACTTGCAGATTTCTCTGATCAGTATCACCAAATTCATGAAGAAAAAAGACAAAGCCGTCATCTTAGAAATAGCACTGGACATCATGGTCACTCAAGGACATATGTCAGTGTTGCAGTTCTCGTCCTGCTTTTTCTTTACTGTGTGATGATGCAGCAATTTTATTGTTTATCCCCTATAAAAAGCAATCAACTCTGCCCTGAGGGACAGTTAAATATTGGAGCAAAGGGGTGGCATGATTAAATCTAGTCTTTTTCCAGTTTTTTCTTCCAATTATGAGTTGAAACCACAGAGTAAATATTAACGCAATGACTTTGAGTAAAAGGTGTCTAACTGCTTACTTGTGCTTCTTCATGGTCTTTTTGGAATCTTTAACAACAAGCATTCACTTCAAAGCTTAGCCATATGTATATTTTTACACAGACTGTAAATATATTCAAAGATACAATGAAAAATATTCAGTCTTTTTCACTAATAGTACCAAATAGTGAAGGATGGGAACCCTCCAGTGTTAAAAATCTGTTAAATACTCCACAGAGTAGTTACACAGATTTAACAGTTTCTTTCAAAGGAGTTTGGAAAGTGACAAAACTTTTTATACAACCACCAAAAAAAATTGCAGACATTTCTGTGTCTCAGAAGGAGCTGGTGAAAAGTCTCTGATGATGGTGTTGGACAGACTAAGTAAGCAGTAAACATTTAAATGGTATCTGGTAATTTCAGTTGAGTCGATCTAGTTTTCATTCAAGATTCACCTTCTAGATAGTCTTGCTATTTAAAGATTGCAAAGTGTGCTGGGAGATAACCAAGGTGAAGCCCAGATGTGGCTGAAGGATTTTCCTTAAGACCCTAAGGCACACATGGAGGCTCAAGAACATCTCTGGAGCTCCTGGATCTCTGCTTATATTTTCCAATGAATGACAACTTTACAGAAGTTTCAGAATTGGATTCTGCATCTGGGAAAGTGACCCTGTTTGACCTGAAGGCTAATTAACATCGTAACTCATGGGTTTCATGCCTTTTGAATTTCAGCAGCAGGACTGCAAAATTACTTACCCTCTTACTCTTAACACTGATTTAGTGTTTCATACTCCACTGGGCTTCTAGTATTCCAAAAATACCAGCCAATTACTGCACGTTTTTATAAAACCATGTAAATGTATTGTAAAGTTGTGATGTATGTTAGTTCATTGCAGCGAAATATTTGAAGACTATTGACTTATTTTTTCCTGTTTTATTAATTAAGGGGAAAAAAAAAATCTGGAAAAGTGTCCTGATGAATCGCAGTCATTATCAGGAAACCTTCATATCTATTTGCATTTACTTTGGCAACTCCAGGAGTTTTGGGACAAGAGGATGAGTATGAAGATGGTTTTCTGCTTTGCATAAACATCCTATAAGAAACTCTGGCCAAAAAAACCCAAGAACAACTTTCAGTTTTAATAATCTTGTGCGTGACATATTTGAAGAAGTATCTCTCCATATTTTTATATATGAAACGTACTACATGTCGTTCATCAGTATTATTCTGTTTCTGCTATGCTATTCATTTTTTCCAAGACCAAAGCCTTCAATTAATATGCACGATTGGTTCTTAAAGCCTTCTATCTGAGTATGATTTTGTACATTTAAGAAGAAAATCCAATAAGTAATTCTCTCTCTATTTTCAAATCCAGTGTCAGATCATCTTCCACAAACCACATCTGTCATTATAAAGATTAGACACAGTCATATTCAAATTTATAGCATGATTGAGAATAGGTAGAGAAATGGGTTATATCAGGCATGGTTTCTCCTTTGATGGGTTTTTTTTTATGCTTGATGAACATCCTTCACAAAGCAGTAGATTATTAAATTCTAATAACTTTCCTCCAAGTTGTGCTTAACAACTCGTGTAGTGAACTATGTCCAAATAAGAAATACTGGTGCTAGAAGCTGTGAAAAACACTTGGATTCTAAATCAGATTTTCAATGAGAATTACAGCTTTTGCTTTCACATTTGCATCTAGACTTGTATGTAAAACCACGGGGTTATAAATTACTTCACTTATTTGGGTCTTAAATCCAAAAATGATCAGTGTCAAAGGGCTACTGCAATGGCACCATGGTCCAAGCTAGCCAGAAGGATAAAGCAGACACCACCCGTATTCTGCTTGGTCCTCATCACAAGCAGCTTTTCATGTTTATTCATGTGAGCCCTCAGAGCCTCCTGGACACCTGTGTGTGTCCAGGAGAAATCCAGCGTTAGCTGGGAGCTTAACTCAGCTCCTTCTCCTGCCTCTCTCTGAGACATGGAAGAGAGCAAAGGCATAAAGACTCTTTCTTTGACCTAACCATAAGGCACAGGCAGACCGACCGTGTTCTGACCTTGAATTCCAAAGGCCTCCGAAAGACTCTGCCTGGTCTTCTGCTTATGTCCAACACTAGAGGAAAAACATCAGCAGAAACAATGACATTTGGGGTTTGTGAGTTCTGTCCATCTAATTTTCGGCAGAGCTTAAATAAATATGAGAAATGCAGATGACAGGTTGACATGGAACAATTCTTACCTACATACAGAAAAACACAACTGTTAAAAGTGAGGGCTGGAATCATTATAATTTCTTTCTGGCAGCCAGCTGATTCTACAGTATCCTTTATTTTATCACAGAATGATGTTTTCAGCTGGAAATCTGAAGAAATATTGTTTTATGGTCTGCTAAGGCAAATTAATGTACGTGACAAGGCAAATGGTAATGCAAGTGGTTATTTAAAATCTCACTTTTACTACTTAGCTGTAATTTTGATAAGGAATACATTGAAAATGTTTTCTGTTAAAAGCAGTGATAAAAATTCTTGTTGTTTGGGAAACCATAAAAAAACGTAACAGAGTTGAGAAACCAAACTTTGACATCTAGAATTTTTTGCCAGTTAGGTCAATGATGGTAGTGGAATGTTAGAGATATAATAAAATAATAAAGAAGGTAAGAGTGGTGATTTATCAGCTCTGTTTTAACTTTTAACTTTGCATGTGACACGGAAGTGAGCATGAAGCTACCTAAATGGGTATTTTGACAAGTGAAGTTGTTACATAACATCATTCATTGACTTCTTTAACTTTGGACCTCATGACCATCTTCATCAGTCTTTTTGAGAGCAATTATATTCGCTAGAAAAGGAAAAGATAAAATACCTGATAGCTGATTTTTATTACACTGTTGTTCTGGGGGTTTTTTTCCAGGCTGAAATAACTCTCAGGACTCTTCCAAGCACCTTCCATGTGTCTGTATTCCAAGTGAGTCACAAAATTAATTTGTCTGTGATTTCTTCCAAACGCTTGTGAATCCTCTGCAGGAGCTTGCTGTCATACACCGAGTACCAGCCTTGCTTTATCTTTTTATGGCAACAGGACAAAATCCTTTAAAGGCTTTCCTTATCTTTTAGTGTCAGATGCTGGGAAGTCCTAAGATTTACATATTTCATTAAAGAGAATTCCTCCCTGGTATAAGTGGCTTGTGCAAACACGTTACAAGATCATTAAAAGGAGCCCTGTGCACCAGTCAAGGCTCATTCAGAAGAGCTCAGGCAAAAATGGGATTGATACTTTTTTTTTAGTGGAGTGTGCCTGCAGCTGGAAACTGCAAAGAAGCCATTTGAAACTCCACTTATTTGTTAATTTGCAGTCTGCTCCCACTGAGCTTTAACAAGCCAAACCTGAACTCACAGTCATCAGGACTAGTTTTACCCACTGCTTTGGTCCTGTCAGGGTGCTGGCTTGTCCTCAGTGTTAAACCACTCTGTCTCACTTTTATGATTTAAAATGCCACAGAACACCTGGAAAGAAGCCCAGAAGTGTAGTTTTAGAAGTGCAGTGAAATGACCACACAGGGGTGTTTTGGGATGCCCAGGAAGGTACTTTCACTTCTTGAGTTCTCTTTGGGCAACTTAAAACTGGGGCTGTGCTAAGGTTCATCTCCCAGTCACATTGCCCAGAACCTGCCTGAAAGCGACATTTGTGACCTGTGAGATCCCCTGGGGGCTTCCTCAGCCAAGGCAAATCCTAAACAGGATCTCTTCTCAGGAAATTCAAATCCACTTCTGGCCAGCACAGGGAAGCCCTTCATTCTTATTTCACCTGCCAGTGTCCTTTGTTGATGCTGCCTCTTTCGAAGCAGCAACAAAAATCCATTCTCCTGTTGCTGATCTACTCATTTGGGTAAGATAATTCTCAGGGTGCATCCTCAGTTTCTCCCTATGGTGGACTCTGAATTTTACCTTAGTCAGGAATTAATTCGCTGTTGGTTTTTCCTGAACAACTCTAGCTTAATTTAATTTCCTCAATTCCATACACACTTAATAATTCTGTTTAGGAAGTAAAAATCTTTCAGCAGGAACCACTGCTGCTCTATTCCCACAGAAGAGATATTTGGTTGTACGTGTCTGTATGAACAACACATCATCATCCAGGTACCAACAGCAATTGTTCTCATCCTTATGTCCATTTCCTGTAAAAACTGGACGAAAATTTCAGTCATCCATTGTTTATTTTAGATTTCAAATGACTTTGATGCTCCTATTAAATGTGTATTCTCCCAGCATGATGAGGCCTGCAAGTACTACAGTAACCCCCTGACAAACACGGGTCCTGTCAGACTGAAGAGAGACCAACTTCGATTTATTCCTCACAACCATAACTGGCATTCCTGACCTGTGCTGATACTTTGACGTGGGAGGAAGGCTGCAGGACACTCCCTGGCACAGCAGTGGAGAATGAGCCAGTTGCACAAACCAGGTGAGAAGCACAAAGACCTTTATGAGAAGAGGCAGGCTGGGAGCACCAGCCAGATACAAGATTTCAGCATCAATTTCACAGGTTCTCTCCCTGTTACTATTTTAATCCATTACTACTTAGAAGCTGGTTTTGTTGATGGGATTTCTTTTTTATGCTGTTCTCTTATTTTCTCACTTATTTCACTTAGAAGAAGCTGTGAAAATTGTGTATTTCTGTAAGAGCACACACAGGCACAACACAAAACTAATTTGATGGAAGAAATTTTAGGCAAGCATATTCAAGAGGAGCTTATGAATCCCTCATCTAATATTCTGTAACTTCTCAAAAGAGAAATGTATCATGCAGATACCTGATGCAGTCTTAAACACAGTATAGAAAATGCCACACTGCTGTAATTGAGCAAGTCATGTTATCTATAGCATAATTATCATTTCAATATTAATGAGGAGTTTTCATAATGTCATGAGGAAATACTTATTTTTGTTTCATCTGGTTCCATATTTTAAACGGCATAAGGCAACACAAGGTACATTTAATAAAATTATTATAACGGAATAGACTGGATTTTTGCATTACTTTTTTTCCCCCTAATTACGTCTCTGAATACAGACATATGTGATCAGAAATACCAACTAATGTAACAGAATATGTACTTTACACACATATAAGCTATTGGGGCCACGTAGACAAAGGGGGAGTCTTTGCATTAGTTGTGTATAGGTGATCATTTCAGACAGAGGATGCTTGGTTAGCAGATTTTTACAGCTCAGATAACGGCTCATTATAGGCAAAAAATTGCTGTAAATTGTCTGGACCATGAAATATCAATTGGAGAAGCACTGCAGCCAAAAAGTGTCGGAACTCATAAGGTACAGCTAATGTGGCTCAAATGAGATAACCAGGCCCTTACTTCCAAAGTTAATGAGGTTTGCAGTAAACTACAGCTTAGACTGCTGACGAAAATTAAGAGGACGCTGAGCAGTTTCTTTTGTTTTCTAGTGCTCTATAAAATACCAACTTCATCAGAGGAACTGAGCACATAAAAACACGAGGTTAAGCAGGGAGGAAAGGAGTGAGACTGGAAGCGTGTGGGTTTGCCATTAAAATAAAATGAAAATTATAATTTTTGTCTTGATATTTAAGAAAAATATCTGTATTTCTTTAGGTCAGCGTGGGAACGTACTTTTATAACAACGTTTTTACCTCATTATAACAATGTTTTTACCTGAGGTTCAGAGGTGTAAGATCAGCATTTTTATCCAAAGCTGAGGAAACATTAAAGTTGTTCTTTTTACCTCCTTAACTTGAAGCAAGCAAACCCACCACAGAATCCTTGCAAGTTTCAGGAATGCCCTGTGGGAACTGTACAACAGACATTTTTCTTGTTTAATTTTGATTTTGTTTAATTTAGGAAGGGGATGCGGGGATGGGGAAATGTCACAACCCATCAGCTGGGCTGTGATTTTTGGTTATAAATTCTCGCCAGGCTGAACAAAGACACCATGGGTCAGGAGCTCTTGTTCTTTGCTGTGCAGTCATTCAGCTGCAGCAGCCAGCCCACTATTGAGGCTCAAAAGGTGCTGTTAAGGAGCCCTTAAATTTGTGCCACAGACTTCCACAAGTGGTGACTAACGAGCCTTTAATTTTGTACTGTACACTTCCATAAGCTCTCAGCTCCTCACAGGAAACTTCTCAAAGGTTTATTTTGGTGGGAATTGAGAATTCTTAGCCTGGCAAGGTTCCATTCCCTGCAGGCTGTGATAAGCAGATATAAACACAGGCAGGAATTGCTGTATGATTCCAGTGTTCACCTTTTGTCCGCAGGATCAGTTTGCTTCCAGAGTCTTGACAAGATTATAAAATTACACACAGAAAAGAGCATGAAATAGCTCTGCTCTGGTTTTTTACATCATCATTTGAGCAGCTTTGCATGAGCATCATCTGCCTTGCCAGTAGAAGTTTTTCCATTCATAGTTACAATATGGGGGGTGTTTTTGAAGCTGTGTTGCCAAAAGCAAATGGTTTGAATTTTAATGTGGCTTTGAGTTCAACATTTTTCCCTTCCTCTGAGCATTAATTTCCGCTTATATCCCTAAGGATCTACCATGTATTACAGTACTTTTCACAGGAATCCACTTCATGTGATTTTAAGCTTTAGGTGGATCCTCTGTCTGGTCAGTTCATTAAAGTTTCTGCAGTTTGGAATATAGGAGGAAGAGGGGCCTTAGTCAGGCTGACTAAACCTAGCAATGCACGGCTCCAACAGGGAATAAAGGCAGCATAAGGAAGCTCAGAAGCTCAAGAAGGTCCTGGGAAGCTTGTCCTAGAGGAAGGGCAGAAAAGCTTCTGCGGTGTGCACAGTCCAAGTCATTTGCATTTCACAGGTCCCCAGGATGGCACTGGCCCCCAGTTTATGCATGAGCATCTTTCCCTTCTTCAGCCGAGGGTGAGGAGGGAACTGAAGAGCACATGGACACAGGGAACTGCTGCCCTCTTCCAACCCTTTATGCAGAGGGCAGGGAAACCGATGTTGGCAGTGGAAAAATGTGCTCTTCCCCCAGCAAGGCGGGCGCTGTTCCTTGGGAACACAGAGCTGACGGTGAGCAGCAGCAAGCAACAAGTAAATAACCTGCTCCACCCAGCGTCTGCACTTTGAGATGCAGCACCGGGCAGGACAGAAAAAGGTGTTGCTGTGATTCCTGGCCCTGTCATTCCCTATCCCTACTCAGAGGGCAGGGGAACAAACTGCCTCGAGGTACAGGACGAAAATTGCTTAAAACATTTGGCTGCAGCAATGGATCGTGTTCTGAGGAAGATGGATGGGATACTGACATGACGGGAATATGACAACCACACACACAAACACACACTCTCTGACCAAAAAAAAAAACCACCAGTCCAGTTGGCCGCCTTCCCATTTTTCCTTCAACATGTTTCCCCACTCTCATGCTGCGACACAAAGCGTTCCTTGTGACATACCATAACTGTTACTGCTGACATTCATATATACAAAAAGGTAGAGAAGATGTTTTAAAAATACTTAAAAAATTCGCTGGTTCAGACTTTGTTTTAAATATTAAATGAGTAAAAGCTCTATCAAAGTATTTCCTTCCCATTTCAGGGAACGTCCTCAGCAGAAAACAGTTCTGTACAGACAGTGCAATATGTTCTCCATCCACACAACAGGAAAGGTTTTCCACCCACTCCCCTGAACAGCTTTCACTCCTCAAGAGGAAAGAACTGCGCTTCTGGTAAGGTTTCCATGAGCTCTGGTAAATGCAATTTAAGCAAACATTTTTATTACCTGTGGTAAGTGTATCATTCCTGTTCCTATACCATATTTCCACTACAGTCCTGTAGGTCAAACTTACACTTATTTCCTGTACAGTAACACTTTGTGTGGATGCAGCCTAACTGTTGCATGGTTTTGGTTTTGACTTCTAATAGAGGCCATGGGGAAAAATACAATATCCTTTAGGCAAATCAATTAGTTCTGTCTTTTTACAGTTGAAATCAAGTTTACTTTTGGAGCAGCAGAAGGGAAGAAGAAAAAATGCCCAGGCAGGCTAAGAGAAGCACCACGCACAAGCTCGTAACAGTCAGCCCACAAACACAGGTACAACAGGAACTTCAGCAAACTCGCACCTCTACCAAGTAAGGACAATCAATGTCATTTTTATCCGACATCCCCATGAACTGGAAAAAAAATGCACTACTTAGTTTTAAGCAAAACCTTTATTTTAGCTCATAGGTTTGTTTGTATTAAAAACAGTTACTCCAAAATCAAATTCACATAAAATTCAGCATGTAAATGAACGGAAGTTGCCATTGCTCAGGATCGATTCTGAAAGACAAGGGCTCCGAATGACATTTGAACAACCTTGGGTGGCAACAGATAAAACTGGGAACAGCAGCAGGAGCAGCTCCTGCTTTACAGGCTGAGGAATGAAACTGCCCCCTCCTTCAGTGGATTTTAAAACACCAGCTGCACACCAGGGCCGTTTAATGATTTCTCTATTTCCCATAAATTCACTCAGCAAGGACTCAAAACAGCATCCCAGTTTAATCTGCTACTTCACAGGAGTGAATTCTCTTGAGTCTTGTTAGAGGCACTGCTATTTTCTGCCAGCAATCAAAGTACTTGTCTTAAAACAATTTCCTTACAACACCAACAATCAAGCTACATTATATACACTTCAATTGTACAATTATCTTTAAAAAATGCCCGTGTACAAAATAGGTTATTTTATTAAAAAAAAAAAATCACATGCTAGACTTCAATTGCATCAACATTTTAAAATAACTGAAAAAATTGATAAATAACATTCCAATTTATTAGGAACACTCCTGCAAGCAAGTGCAGAAGTATCTGCACTATATTTAATATTCTAATAAGCTTTTTAGGGCAACTTGTGCTATAAACCTCATGTACGAAGTGTGTGAAAAGCTCTTACTTGTGACAACAGAATAAAAGCTAATTAATTAAGCAAGAGTATTTCAGTAAAATTATTCTACTTATGAAGTAAATACCACAAGGGCATCTCATTTACAGCCAGTTAGACAAAGAACACAGCTAGTGACCAGAACACATACATTAGTTAAAAAGTCAAATATATACAAAAATATATTAGAAAGTGGTTGAGTTTAACCACAGGCTCATGTAAAAAATGTTGTTTTAAATAGCAATAGCAAAAAAATAGCTATTTCTCTATCTGCAACAGTACAAAAGGCAACACCTACATATGAGGTAGCAATGCCAAATTAAAAACAAAAAGAAACCAAAAAAACAACTTTGGATTGAGGAGCATTTCCTATATTTTCATAGCATATCTGTCAATACAAATATTTAAATGAACACTTCAATTGTTTCAAGAATTAACTACATTAATTTACAAAACCCTTTATTCAATCGACTTTTTTTTTTTAAATTACTGGAAATTGGTTTAGTTAGTGATTTCTCCTGTTTCTAAAAAAGCTGTTGCATTTTCAAACCCAAACACTGTACAGCAAAAACATGGAGGCTTTATTATACACACGTGGTAAACACTATGGTACATTAAGACTTAATTTACAAAGATCAGAAGAAGCCAACTGTGGTCATTTTCATCCTTCTGTGCCTGATACTGAGACACTGCACACTTTTTACCCCATGTTCAATGCTAGAGGCAGGCTGAGGTTCACTATTCCCTTCCACAGCCACAGCACATGTCTGGAGCGTTTCACCTCCCTCCTGGAGCGTGAGCCACAAGTGTGGCTTCCACCTCCAGGGCCAGGGGTGCTGCCAGGCAGCGGCTCAGAGCTCCCCCTGGGCTGTGCTGAAACTGCCTCAAGAATGCGGGGTGGAAGAAGGGCACAGCTGTGCCCCTTCTCCCAGTTCCATCCCTTTGTCTTCCTGCAGGTGCAGGGCAGGAGGGGCCAGCTGAGCCTCTCTGACCAAAAAAATCCCATCAATAAAAAGCCAGGAGGGGAAACAGCCATCCAGCTGGGCTGTGCCAGCTCTGGCCATGGGGCTGCAGGCCCCTCATGTGGGTCAAATCCTGTACTTCCAGCTCCACTGACCAAAAAGACCCTGCTGCTCCTCCAATGCAGGCAACTAAATTGGACATCTCAAGTTAGATGGTACGAGTAACACCAAAAAATGAACTGGATGGAATTTCAGCATTTATTGTATTAAGAAAATAATATACTTTACATCACAGTGCTTAATTAAATGCAATAAAAAAATGTAAACTCAGAATTCTAGATAAAATTTAGCTTGAAAAATTAGGGCTCGAAGTTTTGAAAATTCACAATTTTTTAAAAATTGAAGTCACAGACAGTCAGTTCACATAACTCACATCTTGATGATTACTTTTAAGTAACACCTTTGACACACTCCAATGTTTGGTCGGGTTTTGTTTCGTTTTCTTTAAAAGCCTAAATCACAAATGACCAAGTGCAAAGGTAAGAGGTATCTTTTTCTCTGCAAGGAAACTAAGTGTAGCAATAATTTGCTAATCAGGCCCCCGGAGTGCTCTAGTAGATGTAAGGGAATATGCGGTACGGGACACGCTGGCAATACCTCTCCCAGGCCAAGCCATACTTTTGCTTACAATGGTGTTCATCACGAGCCTCTCGATGAACAAGCAAGCAGATGAAATAGATCACGTAGAAATAAGGTAAAATGTGATTAAAACCTGCAAAGGAAGAAAGTCAATTTAGACACAGGACAAAAATCCAGAGTGGTAGTTACTAACATGTTCGAAGCTGGTGACACACACGTGTTCAAGACTGAAGCATTTTATACTCCTAAAGCATCAAACACTTAACAGGACAGTGCAGAAATTGTGAGACCTGTTCACATGTAGACAGGAAAGGACCCACAAACCCATAGAAAGTAATTCTTAAAATTTAGAGTCACAAAACCTACCAATTTCACTCTCAATGCATGCGAAGCTGGCACATATTTTAAGTTCTTTAGTTATCAAAACCAGATTTCCAGGCAAATCTCTGCAGCACTGAACTGCAGCACACAAGATTTTCTCCATTTTGGCTCCAGACATGAGTCCAGCTTTGCTCAGAGCACACAATTTGACTGGTGGATGAGAAGAACTGGAAACGACCCAGAAATGTGAGACTGCAGCCCAAAAGGCCAACTGTATTCTGGACTGCATTAAGAGGAGCATGGCAGCAGGCCAAGGCAGCTGATTCTGCCCCACTGCTCTGCTCTCCTGAGACCCCACCTGGAGGACTGCATCCAGCTCTGTGCCCCCGTAGAGGAAGAGCGTGTATTTATTACTAAAAACTTTGAATCTCACTCCTTTCTGTTTGATGACCTTTTGCTTTTTTTGAACGTATCTCACTTCAAGTTATCCCTATATGTGGTAGCCCTTGTCTCCAAGCAAACTCCCACTTCTGGGGAACTTCAGTTGAAAACACACTCACTAGGCTAAAAAATTTAAAGAACTATTCAGCAAGTTAAGTCCCATTGTTATTGAATGATAAAGCATCAAAAGGATGAGTAAAATCTTTAGTATATGTCAAATCTACAGCAAGTTAGAAAGGATAAAATGGAAGAGAAAATGTGTTTCATTAGACTTGTGACAAAAATCTGTCATTCCGCTGGTTACTATCTCAAATAATTACCACTTTGCATTTCAAACCCAGTCCGATGGCAAAACATAAAAGCATTTTTGCTAAAATCCACTTTAGTCTCAGAAACTTACCACAGGGTAGGGACCATGCTAGCGCCATGATGATGTCACCGAGGTAATTAGGGTGACGAACAAAACCCCACCAACCTGTGACAAGAAGCCCTTTTCCAGTCGCGGTGGGTATAAATTTCAGATCTGTCAACAGAGTATTGTGGTCAATGCAGTGATTGAAATATGTATTTAAATACTACAAGGAGCCATTGAATAAAATCACAGCCAATGGAATAAAAAATGTACTCACTGGCCAATTTGGGATCTGCCGGATTCCGTCGGAAATTGTTTTTCTGAGAATTTGCACTACGGAATATGTAATACCCAATACCTGAAAACAAACATGAGGTATTTTGCATTTTCAGCATTTTCCAGTTTTCTCTGCCTCAACAAAAGCGCTCACATGCCCTTTTGCCTCACTTATTCCATCAAAGTCTTTTCCCCAGAGATGCAACTGATATTTTCTGGTTCTCAGAGCTCTAACAAGATAGAAATGCCATTGGAAACCTGCATTCCATATGCTCCTCCTCATTACTGACTAACTTTGAAAAGATTCTGGAGAAGCTTTATTTTCACATCTGCTTTTACATCTATGCCTGACATTTTACTAACTTAACACTGAGTCTGAAATTCACATAAGGTGATGTGCTGCACTTTGTAAGATCACAGCTCTATTTAGCAGCCTAGCACTTTGTTACAGCACCTACTCCATAAACTGACCCCCATTTACAAGATCACGGTAATAAAAGAACCAGGCAATGAATTATCTGGGTTTGAAATTCATATCTCCCATACTTTTCACACAGCAGCTTAAAATTGCTTTTTCCAAAGCTGTATGCATAAAAGATCATCACAACATACTTTGAATAAAGATGCTATTTTAAAAAAATAAATAGAAAGCCAAGAAAAAACATTAGGTAAAGATGAAAAAATTATTTCCTGTTTCTCAGTATTGCACATATTAAGTTGTACGCCTTTTTGTTTTTTACAAGTGTTTAAATTCTTTGTCATGTCTACAAAAAAACAAGTAGAGTTTTTTTGGGTTTACTATTCAGGTAACAGGGACAACAAGGCTATGTTGGTGCAAATTTAAGGTTGCCTAAAGATGCGAGATGTTTTCTCAAAGCACTCGGCTTTGATGAAGAGACATTTTCCAATGACATGTATTTGTAACTACGGGCATCAGGGAAGGAGGTGCCAATAGTTACTTTTTCCCTAGGTTCAGTACAGAGTACCCAACAAGGTACTGACTTTTCTTTTTATGACTCACTCAGATTGACTTAAAAAGGCATCGATTAAATTCAAAAGATGTTAAGTCACTTCTGCAACTCCAGACAGCACCCACCTAGAGCTGCCTCGCAACAGAACAATTAGGTGTTCAGAGTCTCACCCCTCTGTCATTTGCTAAAATGAGAATTTATTATATTCTTTGTATTTCACAGCAGCCAGACAAGGACTGCTGCATCTGAGCTAAAGCTTCACCTCCCATCTTGAAGAAACAAAATCAGAACTATGTTGTAACCAACAGCAACAATAACATTTACTGTAACTTACAGTTCAGAACAGTAATTGCAGCAGCAACAGGCCAAGTAATCGTGGTTGGATGACCCACTAAGTAGAAGGCCTGCAGACTGTACACGAATGGAACCCACACCAAATCTCCAAATGCCAGCATAAATCCAAATCCATCATGGGTAATATCCATTGTAGTCAAAACGGCTTCCTAGAAACAAGGAGGAAGGAATTACAGTATTTCCAAAGCTCCCTTTTCTTAACACTGTAATTAGAAATGGAAACAGCTGAACAGGACTGGCACTCACCTCATTCCAAAGAGCATCCACCACATAGAGAAGCTGGAAGCTGTTCACGAGTACCATGGACAGGGATGGCACGCTGAGATTGTGGATCTTCATCTCAGCCAAGAGCATGGCCAAGTTTATAACAACCTAGGTTAGCAGATATTTTATTTAAAAACTTACTTGTAAAAGAAAGGGATCTTCTCTATTACACTACAGGACATTTTAATACAGGTATTAATTTGTATATTGGTATTAACAGATTGGTATTTTTGATGAGTGTTTAAGCTTAAAACAATAATCCCCTATTTCACAAGTCAGTTCACAACTAACCGCATTTCTGAAGCTGTATAACCTCAACATATGAATACTTTGAGAAGGGTTTTCATTTGCCACAAAACAAAGAAGCTAGAAATTTCCTTCAAGTGAATAAAAATGGTCATTAAAAATCCAGCAATATGGAACTGTTTTTCAGTACTCATGTATATATATCTCCTTAATATCAATTATATTTATATGTATATGTGTGTGTAAAAAAATCCCTCCGTGTAATATTTAAGCAAATAAAATAATTAAGCTTACTGACTCACCCAGCCAATTAATCCTGGACGCAACTCACAGAAGTATTTGAGGTCAAAATTGCCAATACGAGGGTTTAGTTCATGTCCAGTAAAAAAATCATAAATAAAATACCCTGCAGGTAAGACACAACCTCTGTTAGCAATACTCTTCCTTTTATCTGCCACTATACCCCTCCCCATAAGTAAGATCCCACTTCCCACTAATGTTCGTTAATTACAAATTTTAAAAAGCCTTTAGATTGGCAAAAATTTTTTTTGAAGAGTATATGCAAAATACAAAACAATCTACAGTTTGTCTTTTAAGATGTCCTAATATTTTATTTATTAGGAGGACTAACCACTTTAGAAGTTCTCCCTGCCACTTGTTCCTTCTTTATTTTCAGCCTTATCCTGAAGCTCACATCACAGTTACTATGAACATGATCATATAGCATTAATTAATTTTACATTTGCTCTTATTTCATTGCTTTTGTCTGTGAGAAAGAATTCCCTTTAGCTGTGACAACTACCCACCCATCAAAAAAAGGTGGACAAGAAGGAAAATACCACACCCTGACTTCATGATATCTGGGACTGAGTTTGCCAAAAAAAAAAAAAAAAAACCACCCCCCCTCTTTTTATATTTTTGGAAATTATTTTACAAAAAAAAAAAAAAAAAGCACTTCACAGAGCAAACTAAAAGTCATGGTATTATAAGATTATAAGAACCAGCCCTAAACCTAGCCTTTAATTTGTAAAAATGAAACTATAGCAAACAATTGGAAAGAAATTATCAAGAATGTTCTAACTCACCAGAATTTCCACCTGGTGCTAGTTCTTCCTCAGGTGCTTTCAGTGATCGAGCATACAGATAAATGCTCAGTGCCAAAGAAAAAGCTGCAGCTGACACTGCAAACTGCATGAAGTGATCATACAAATAATGAAGCTCAAATTGAAAGTATAATAAAACTCCAATAGCTGCAGCAGTGAAAATAAAAGCATAAAACCCTAAAGGATGTAGAAGAAAGACAGATTAGTCGAGATAAAAAAAAAAATTATCATTCTAGTAGGACCTACTTAATCCAACCTTTCTGCATTTTTACTTCTTCCAATATTTGTCCATATTCCAGTAACATCTTACACATCCCATGGTTCAAACTTCTGGGACACAGCAATGTAAGTAAGAGACTCTAAGCCCTGAAAGTGTGCTCATCAAAAGGACAAGAGGCAGGAACATTCTGAATGCTTCTCCATTTTTTATGACATAGTATCCAATTTCGGATTTTAGTGGAAAAATGGACACTGACACTACTAATGGATAACGAGAGCAGGTCACAAAATCTTATCTGTGGGACAGCTGAGACAACCATATTCTCATAGTTGAATTATCTTCATATATACCTGGATACAGATAGCACTAATTAAAGTATTAAAATAACTTATCAAGTCGAAATTTGAACACTAAAGTTTTTGCATACTTTGAGAGTATAAAATCATGCAGAATGGACTGATGCCCAAATAGGAGCAGGCAGTTCTCTGCTGGTCTCAGCTCAGGACTTTCCATGGATCGCTTCACAGGGTCACAGAGGTTGAGGTTAGAAAGAACCTCCAGAGCTCATCTGGTCTAGTTCAGAAGGGACCTCCTGTATTTCACTCTGTGCCCATTGCCTCCTGTCCTGTCACGGGTCATCTACCTTTCCTCAAGAAGGGTTTTTAATTTGCTTTTAAAATTAGTCTTTGAAGCACCAAGATGATGGGTGTTTTTTAATAATCTAAATTATGCAGCTTATTTCCTCCCTTTATCAGAATGCAGAAAGAACTGCAGCACTATGGCACAACTAAAGACAAAGTCCAAAACCAAGAAAGGTATGAGACAGCCTCAAGGAGACTCACTTTTGCAGGATGTAATTCCCCTTGTTTCTATTATTTACAGCCCTATTCCAACTTTAAAATGGTGCACCTTACCAGACTGTGACAAAACTTGGCATTTTTAATATAGTATTTGGATTCCACTACCACCAGACAGTGTCCTTGAACTGAGTAATTAACAAATTATGTAGTCTGGAACATCTACAAGGCACCAAAGTACACTTTCCTGTGTAAGCCAAAAAAAAGCAGGACTGCTGATGTGTGTTAAAAAATTAGACCTAGATAAGCAACCTGTCTTATTCATAGGAATTGAAATCAGTTCTAAATAAGGACTCAGAACAGTCCTTTGACAGGCAGGCAGAAGAACATCTTAAATCAACTACAACATACTTTTTATCAGTCTGTAAATCAGACACATCCAAGATGATGTAGACGCGAGGAAAGTTGATCTCTTCAGATCACTCCTCCTGCACGGTCCTTGTTACCTGAGCATCACTAACTTTTTCAATAAATGAAGCAATTATGTTTAGCAATTGTGCAAGGAATATGACAGGAGTCACCAGTCACAGCTGGATACAGCTCAGGTGCCCCATACAGTGTAATGTCGTGCTCTTGGGGCCCTTAGCTCCCGATGATTACTAACCACCTTTTTCGGAGAAAAGGCTCATCCTATTTTGTCCAAGATTTAAAACAGATACACTCTCTGGTCAAGCTGTATCTTTCATCACTTGTATGGTGCTGAGCACTGCAAATCCCACAATGGAATCCATTTTAGAATAACCAACTGCAACATGCTTACCATTTATCCGGTACTGCAGTTTCCTTCCACTGGAAAGAGGCAGGCCTTCCACAACCTAGGAAGAATAAAATATTAATGTTCAACAAAGTATTTTCTGTGAGCCCTTCAGGGGAGGAAAACTAAGCACAACTCTGCCAGAAAGATATTCAGTCAAAGCAACCAGCTGGACACACTCAAACCTGAAGCTTGTGAATTGTTCTAAAAAACATACTCTGGATAGCAAATGAAAAAGATTAACGTTTTCAAATAAAAACACCTTTAAAAATTAACCTTTTCCTAACCAGCTTCAAGACAGCAGAACTGCTCCAATCACTGTGAACATGTACAGCAATAAAAGATGAATGATCTACTCCAGAGCGTCCTTTCAGAATCTGCCAGTAATCCTCAAGTCACACAAGAGGGAAGGAGAGCCTTTGTCCGATATGCATATGGCTAGAATGGTTTACAGCTTCCTGTAAATGAAGATTACATTCCAAAATGCTGGATATCCGTAAGACACCAAGTACCAAAATAGTTTGTGAATTTAAAAATCAGATACCTAAAATTCTTCTAGAACTCTATCAAGCAAAGTTTATCCACACTTTGATCTGAAAGTCTATAAAATGCCTTCTGCCTTCTCTACTGAAAAGCTCTGAAATGCAAAAATTCTTAACCAGCTGTGCTATTTTAAGCTTACAGAAATCTGCAGCAGCCATATTCCAGTTTATTATCAAAAACTCATTAAATTGTTTTCAAATTCACTGCATTAAGAACATACCCCACCTTCCAACCTAACACACAGTTTAGCTGCCCATAAAGACCCAATTCCTCCCAAGAGCCTACCTTTCCAATTGGCAGCAAGTAAAACACAGCTTGAAGGAAAAACCACAGAAGAAAGACAACAAACACCCTCCCTTCCCAAAGACTCTCAAGTGCTGGGAGAGGAGGGAAGTTCAGAAGACTTGGGTCATCTTGTTTGCACATCAACAGCAAGTACAATACAGTAGCAGGCAGGAGAAGTATCAGCGTGAAGGTGCCTGTAAACAGACATCATGGCATGTTAGAAGGTAAGCACAGGGGAAAAAAACAACAAAACAAGTTTCAATCCCACTAAAAAAGCTGAATATAAACTTCAGTAACAAAGAAGAGGTTGTCATTATCTACTCCTGAACAAGGCAGCAGCAATCCCAGTCATGTAACAGGACACTGAGACATTCTTCTCACTCCCATGCAAGGTCATCTACTGCAGGATCACACCCATTGTGTCCCTGGTCAATAAACTGTCTAAAGAATACTTTACTGTTAAGTTTGAAGCACCTAAGTTTTGACAATGTAAAAGCTTTGCTGGTTATTCTTAAATTTAATCTAGAAATATTTAAATCTCATTATGCAAGGGATGGCACAAGATCTTTACTGTACTTCACATAAGAAACAAGTGCAATAAAGGTTCTTTGACTGCTACCAAGTCAAGTGAAACACGACCATATTACTTTGAATTCTGCAGCTAAGGTCCAAAAATTGGAAAAACAGCTCTTGACATGGCAGTATGGTCAATAAGCAAAAGTCCACAAAACAGTACTAATTTTCAGCTATTAAGACAATTTGCACACATACCAATTCTTCCCCCGAACTCCAGCTCCTTTGTTTTTGATGGTACTTTCTCAATAGGTTTTACTGCCACGAAAGTCTTTTTCTCTGAATAGATGTCTTCTTTTTTCTTGTCATCTTTCCTCGAACGCAAGCTGTACTGCTCAAGCACATGCTTGATTTCCAGGTCTGGTTTTAACTTTTGCTGTGAATGAATAAAAATAATTTACTGCTAAGTTTCCCAGTGATTTTACTTTATTTTAGTCCAATATTTTACATTTCAGAGGACATCACTCACTATATAACATCAATATACAATATCTTCTATACAGTGCTTAACTTATTCCATTCATATAAAGAAGCTGTTAAAACCAGTCACTGTGACCAATTAGGCCATTACTGCAGATCAGCAGCAGTTCCAGTACAGATCATCCAATCCCACTCTCCTCCTTTCCCTTCTGCCATAAGCCTGGGCATTAGCTAACAATCAGGACTAAGGCCAAAAAAACCCCAACTTCATCTGCAGCAGACTTACTTAACCTCTAAGTTTTACGTTGCCTTTTATTTCTGCTTGATTACTGTATTGCCCTTTTCTAGGAATTTCTGAGAGAGTCAAGCTAGGAATGTGACAAAAAGCTAAGAGTAAATTCCATGTTCCTACCTCCAAGACGATGCAGGATGTATCATTTTTTTCTGTACTTTCAGGTTCACCATTGTACCTTTTGGTGTTATTCTCACTCGGTTTCTGGTTAAAAGAAGAAACACAGTTTAGGCGCTCTGAAAATAACAGCTGCATCAAGAGCGAGTATATCAGGAATAGTTAAGAACACCATCTAGATTTTGTCCACTGCAACTGCTCTGGTTCTCCCCACAGGAAAACAAGTGGGTTCAACACCCAAAGTATGAACAGCTTCAGCTCACAAACAAGAGAAGCAAATTCATTTAAGGAAAAGGTCGGGGGTTTTTAATAAATAGTGAAATTAGGAGAATGCAGCTTCCAAGTTATTTTAACTCATCAATAGCAACTCCCAAGTACAAAATACATGTCCATTTAGTAATGCCATTAGACAAGCAGACGAAATTTCAGTGTCCTATATACAGCACTGCTCTGCAGAACTGTAAGTTTGGTTTTCCATAAAGCATCTTTGAAGAAATAAATTCTCTTGTCAAAATTCTTTTCCTGAGTCTAGCTTACACAGCTCTGGGAAGATATGACTCATATGTTTTATTTCACCTACAGTTCTGTTGAAGAGAACCCGGTCTTTCCAGTCATACAACAGCCAACAGATCAACCTTATTCCTCAGACAGAAGCCAGGACAAAACCACCAAAGATATTTTAACCCTTTTATCCCAAAAGGTTAAAAGTACAAAAAGTAAGCTGTAGCTGCTGGCTAAAAAACTACTTAAAACCAGCTTATGATCGACAGGCACTGGATCACACAGTTCAAAGTAGCTCACTGCAAAACAAACCCC
Source organism: Callaeas wilsoni (assembly GCA_013398955.1). Lineage (NCBI taxonomy): Eukaryota > Metazoa > Chordata > Aves > Passeriformes > Callaeidae > Callaeas > Callaeas wilsoni. The sequence goes on along the minus strand of VWPU01017693.1, from coordinate 6,762 downwards.
GCAACTGTTTCAGTGCCTAAGAGCTGCAATTTACTACACCTATCTAGCTAGTTTATATTAATCTGGTTTACTTTAGTTGAAACCTAACTAAAATCTGTCCATTTTCAATAAATGAGCAGAATGCCTTTCCAGTTCAAGGGACTGTGTCTCAGACAAGTGAGAAGCCATCTCAAGGGCACAAGAGGCAGAAGAAATGCTGTTTGTCTCTTCACAGAGAAGCATCACCTCTGCTCCACTTACAGATCACCAGAACCATTTTTAGCACTCAATCGTCACAAAAATGCTAAGAACAAACCTAACAAATTTCAGATAAACACCAGATACTGGTAAACATAAAAATTCTTACAGGTTAGTTTTTATAATGAAACCAGTTTTGCAATATTATCCATCAGCAAGGCCGTATTTAAATATTCCACACTGCACGTTTTCCACTACTATTGTAATGAACTGTATATGATAACAGAACTCATTTTATTTCAAATCCTAATACCTACCAGCCATGTACCAATCAGCACATCTAAAAGTAAGCTCACTTCCTTTTCCCTGTTTCACAAGCAGAAGCACATGGCTAACAATGACTTCAACACTAAAATATAAAAAAATTTGTGTTTGTTTGTATTCTGAGAAGTTTGCAGTTATCACCAAACTCAAATGGAACTTTATAACCTTGGTTTACTTCTCAAGAATTTCCTCAAACTTTGCAAGCTAGAAATCCTATTTCTAAAGAAAAGAAAGGCAGTTCTGAGATACACTTTTGCAGGTAATTATGCTGTCCAGGGAACATGAACTGCAGCTGGCTTTTACAGTGATAAACCCAGTCGGCATAAAACCGATCTTTCACAAATAGCAGAAGTTTCTTTTAATAAAAATCCAGCAAACCCGCACACAAAAAACCAATAAACAAAACTAATACCGGTAGAGCTAAGCTGGTCTCCTGAATGGTTTTCTTCTTGTCATCTTTGTGTTCCCTGCTTTGGGAAGCAGAACGACGTCTGCCCTTTGCTGGCCGACCAGGGGACCGAGAGCGAGACCGAGATCTGCTGCTACTTCTTCTGGAGGGAGAACTTGAAGAAGACTGGCTCTTCCTGTGCTTGAATGATGACTGTGACTAAAAGAAATATGGAAAGAAAGCACAATGTTATCTATGTCCCAAAGAACAGTTTTAGAAACATGGGGGTGTTTTTGTGATGAGGACTCTGGCATGCAGTTCTATAGATCTGCCTCTTAATTCCTCTACTGATGCTCTACAAAGGCTGTTAAGGAAGAGCAACTGCAGAACACTCACTTGGCTGGCAATTCCCAAACAATCCTGTTCGAGTCCAACTGCTGCTAACAATTCCTGTTGAAGCTACAGAAATCAGGCTAGGATGTAGCTACCAAAGTGAGCACCAAGCTGTTAAGCACACCACCCTCTCAATCCTGAGCACAGGGAGAGGAATTGAGAGCTGTCTCTTAAGCCCCCAGAGGCTGCTCTCACTTCCACTACTCAGTTTTATTAACGCATTTGACATAGCAAGGTTCATCATCTGTGTGAGGCAACACAGAGCAAATCAACACTAAAAGCCCAAGTCAGCCTAATCATTTAATTATACATGGTAACTGATTTCACAAACAGTTTACTCCAAAAGCACTGTTTGATTTCTCTGTGAAGTCTAAAATGCTGATTTTCCCATGTAAAATTTCCACAATGCAACTTTTATAATGCATAAATGTTTCATGACAAAGAAAGACATTTTCCCAGCTTGAGTCTGCTAACCTGCAAGCAGAAGTAACAAGTTAGAAAGTCTTGATGCAGTGAAAACAGTTGCCCACCTCAAGACAGAAATATTTTGGTCCCAAAAGGGAAGGCCAGTTACTGGGCATGGACACTGTCACCAAGAAGTGACACTGTATTTCACATGAGGACACACAAGCTGGCTTTGAACCTATGCAGGTTTCAGAACAAGCCATAGAAATGAACTACAGTGAATATTCAAACAGGATTTCCTTCCCCGCGTTACTCACTTTCAAGTGAAACTTCTGTGAAGTTTTAAAGGCCTTTATTAGTAACAAAAAAATGAAATAATAAAGATATTTAATGAGGTAGGAATGTGCTTATATGACAGGAACCTTGCTCAAGGGTTTGTAATTGTCACAAATACAGCAAAATACCTAATGAAGCCTTTGAGGACCTAAAACAGCAAAAGCTATTTGCAGATGTTTTAAGTATGTGCTTGAAGGGCATGCACTGTTTATATTTACACTGACACTTAAACACATGTTCCCATTTGTTATCAAATTTTCTTATTTAGAGATGGTAAACCATCAAATTAATACCAGTCCACTGATTACTGCCTTTATAAGGTACTCAAAACAATTTTTCATGAAAAATCATGCTATAGAGCTCCTGAACGATCAGACTTGGTTCTCCTCAAAAATACTACATTTTTCCAACATAAATAAAACCACCATGATACTTGAGAGATGAGGTCATTCTGAACTTCTACTTGAGGTGTTACCTAGGAAGGAATTTTTATTTAGCACCAACTCCTTGAAGACACAGTTAACAAAAACTTGCAAAATGACTACCCAGCCGTGAGTCGAAGTGGTGACAATTAAATACACGTGTACTCACCCTTATATCACTTTCTTTCAGTGCAAGTTCAGTTCCATCTTTGTACTTAACAGTATAAAGATGAGCGACATCATCGTAACTGGTCACTTGTACTTCATAGTACAGGACACTTCCTGGCCAACGGCCCATCACCACCTCGCCATCAGCAAACTTCCGGCTTGGCATTTTCCAAACAGAATCCCTAGAAAATAAGTCAGTCAGTCCATATGACAGCTAAACATCAGGCTTCATTTTCCCCTAGTCTGTCTCGTTTAGGCCAGAAAGGGAAAACTTAGAACAACTCTCCACTTTAAATAGGGAAAAAGTCTGAGTGATAAGAAAACAGCAGTGACCTATTTTCCAAATCAACAGTAGACAGAAGAAATAGTTTTAAAATAGAGAAAAGATTGAAGTTGCATGTTCTGGAAAAACGTTCCGATGTATTAGACTAGTACTGAACCATGATACACAATCTCCATCACCAGGCAATGCACATCTTTGACCAAAATTACATAATGAAGCTCATCTTACCTAGAGGGAAATGCAAATTACATGGTATTTAAGTGTCCTCTAACCCTCGTTTCCTGTGGTTCTACAGAAATGATAGCAGCCATGATTTCTAAACATTAAATTTAAACATCCCCAATCTTTTCAACACTTACAGCCACATTGCACACTTTCTTCAATTTATTATGCCAAACACTCAAAAGTTCAGAAACTTCAGAATTAGGTTCCTGTCTGGATTGAGTATTTTCTCTTTTCCACCTATTAAGCACAAGGGGTGTAATGCCTTTGCAGGGGGTCCTTGGGAAAACAAAGCACAGCTTCAGAGCAATCACACAGCAACCTGAAAAACTAAATTCTATCCCTCTGTCTGCACCATCAGGTTTTTACTCGATATTAACAAAACGTGGTGTAAGTGACTACTACTCTTGGTTCTCCCCACCAGGTGCTGGGAAAAAACACAACTACAACTCAGAGAAAGTTGTTTTTAAATGTGAAGTCCTGTAGAACTGTTTGTAAAGTGCTTTGTGTTACGTCACTGCCTTCTGAAAACAGATATCCAAAGCAGAATATACTTTTTATCTCAATGTATCAAGTGAGGCTACCTTAAACGTCTAAGGTAAAATATACACTAACATAGGTCCTGGCACCAACTGTACAACCAACACAGGGACTTAGAGGGGACGGCAGGGACGGGGACAAGACACAAACCACAAAATGATAGTATCAACGCATTTAAACTTGTTTGCTTTATTAACAAGATGTGAAGCCGCACGAACTAAAGTGCACACAAGTCTTTAACTAGATAATAATTAAATATTAACTAACCTGCAGTGAAAAGTTAAGATTCTTGGGGAAAAAATACTGTTAATATTCAATCACAGACCTTTCATCACACATTGGGGGATGGGGCTCAGTGAGGTTTTTCAATCAACATTCATTCTGGCGCTTTCTGACGCTGCTGCTGCTGCTGTTAAATTTTACACCTGTGTAGCTCTCCAAGCCAAAAAACCAAAACACTCAGCAGAATTCCTTCATATGGATTTTACTACTAATATTCCAAACTGCTTCAGAACAGAAACATCTGGCTATCTCCTTTGCTGTATAGTATTTGAAGGAGAAAAAAGAGTAAGTTTTATAATTTGGTTTCACTGACACTTGCCAGTCAGAAAAATTATGAGTTCTAGTCTGTGCTTGTAGTCATGTGCTATTCCAGCTCTTCTGCCTTCTAAGTAGTGTTTCCTGTCCCAGTTTTTTGTTTCTGTCTTATTCTTTCTGAATTCTCACTCCTCCAACTGTCTTTTATCCCAGGCAGCTTAACCTCTTCAAATTCATAGCCCTGTTTCTTATGACTTCCATATTTTCATTTCAAATTCACCATTCTCTCCTTACCTCCTGCCTTGGAGTCTTTGTGGACTTTCTGCCTTTTCTGCTCTTGTTCACCAGACCAGTTCCAGTTCCTCTTTGCCACCTCTGCTCAGATCTGATCTCAATCCCCACCTCTGTCTCCTTGCCCGGTTTTCTCACCCAAAATACAGTTCTTCAGGAGATCCATGTCTACTACTGCTCTCTTCCTGCTCTTCCACAGAGTCTGAACCCAGAGCTCCACCGAGCCCACTCAGAGCTGTCACCAGATGTCACACCCTGACACAGGACTTCATTTCCCCTCTGCTGCTGGACTTCCTACAGCCCAGCCAACCATTCCTTCTCCTGACCTGCAGCACCTCAGGCATCATCTCTAAACTTGGAGCCCGACCAGGACAAAGCTGGCGGATCCTTGGACAAACTTGTGAAAAACAGAATCTTTGGAGGGTAAATCCTTTTCAAAAAGGGTAACGTTTTTTCATGAAGTTGTTACTAAGGACATGTACACTGGTTTTTACAATTTATAGCGACCACTTCAGAATTTAGATACAATTTGACAGGGATAACAAAACGCAATTCTCTGCCAGATTAGATTTCAAAATCTGGCAGTTTTGTATGCAAACATAAAGACAGCCCAAAGAGCAGGTAACTTAATGATTTAATTATTGTGAAAGACAGAAAGACCTTCCCCTCCTCCAACCTTGTTCTTAAAAGGAGATGAAGTTAGTTTTAAAAAATTGAAAAATGTGGCTGAGGGACCCATAGCTAAATCAATGTCATGTAATTCAGCCCGAGGTAGATATCACCAATACGAAATTCCAAAATAATAAATAATCAAGTGGAAATATCTTCTGACTCAAAAGTAATGAACAATCTTATTAATAGGAAAACTCATGTATTTTTCAATTCTTTTCCTTAAATACTACAGCTTAATAGTAAGCTCAAACATTAAATATTAAGAGAAGTAAATGTAACTTCTTAACCTACCAAAAATAACCACCTTGTTCTGCACCCCAGTGCCTCCCGTGAGGGAGGTTTGCAACCCTCATTCCTTATACCCCACTTCAAAAAGCTGCACCTTTTAAAGCCAGCTTTCATCTGTTCAGGTAACAAACACGATTACTGGCATTGAGAAAAGAAAAGACAGGAAGTCTTTCAGAAAAAATACAAGCTAGAGATTCCATTTTTAATTTACTGCTCTCTCAAGCTCTACACACCCCTGATAATTTTCATGGTATCAGCTGGCATCAGCCTAATATTCCCAGTAGTTCTGCACAAACTTTTGAATTCACAGGGCTTCAAAATATGAATCCGAAGAAAATTATTTCATAGGATGAACCCTGCACTGTACAGACACCTGACTGCTGGGGAGATGAAATGTGTGTTTTCTGAACCATTACTATTTTCCTTTAGGCATCCAGAGTCTAAGAAAATGGATCGAAAGGACTTCGTATCCTATACCAAGCCAAGCCAATTAACGGAAATCTCCCTGGAGCTTAAAAGCTGGTAAAGAATAAAAGTTTCTGCTGACTCAAACAAGAATGAAACATTTAAAAAGAAACTTGGCTGAGAAACATAGTGCCCCATGCACGCATTTCTGGTCTTCTTAACGACTCTCTTGCTAGATATGTGGAAAGATATTCCGGTGTGGAGAAAGTGATGACTGTTAGCTTGTAGCCACAGGGAGATCACACCCCATCAGCAGAAGTTGGGTACACAGTTTTAAGAAAAAATAGACACTAAGCAAGTTGTCCCTTTTGGAAGGGTAAAGCCCACACACACTTAGTGATTCCACTTACTAATTCTGACATCTCACCTCTGTTAGATAACTTTCTGGATGTCAGAGGAGGGAGCCAGCTGAATGCAAGAAGAAATGCAGGAAAATAAAGAAAACGCTGACAGTAAAGGCTAACAATACACGGAAAGTTACTACTGAATTCATCAAAGAGACTGAGCTGTGCAGGACCTTTCCAGCATCACCATTACTCTCTCCACATTTCTAGCTCTTCATCTGCAGAACGGAAGAGGCACCTATCCCTGTCCGAGCAAAATTAACTTCATCACTAAAAACAAGCACAAATAAGCCTCGAGGTAAAAATAACAACCCATCAACCCTCGGGCCGGGAATCGAGGATCTTCCCTTCAAAGAGGCTTTCTACCGGAAACACCGCGAGCGCAGGGGACGCGGCAGGAACCTGAACTCCCCGGGCAGCGCCCGAGAGCGGCGGGGCGGTGTTGACAGGAAGGGCCCCACGTGCCGGCGCAGGCCCGGCCCCTCGGCCCCGCCCCGCCCGCGGCCC
>VWPU01017689.1:9606-23244 GCA_013398955.1 Callaeas wilsoni | reverse complement strand
AGAACGCGCAAAGACGTGGCAGATTCTCGAATGCGCCCGGAAAATCCTCGTCCTGCGCCTCCACCCCCGAGCAGGAGCTCCCAGTTCAGACCAGCACTGGAACTGGGATGCCAGGAGGCCTCAAACCTGAGTCACTCGCTGTGCAGAGAATTAAAGAATCGCCGGTGCAGCGTGGCTGAAGGGTGCCAGGGGCGTTTATCAGATTTCCAGCCCCGTGACAAAAGGGACAGGTACAACTTCCAGCCCCTTCCTGAGCTCCGAGCGACCCAGCTCCTGATTTACGGTGATGGGACCATCCCAGGGCTTTCCAAAAGCATCCACGGGAATCCATCCACGTGGACTTCAGGAATATTTCTTATTTTTAATTTCTCTATTTTTGGCCCCAGTTCCAGCTGACCTTCCACTGCCCCGTTTTGTTCCACAGACAAACTCTCCCCACCCCCAGGGTGAGGGCATCTTTCCCTCAGACACAGCCCAAACTTTATTTGCCTCTCCAGAACGCGCAAAGACGCGGCAGATTCTCGAATGCGCCCGGAAAATCCTCGTCCTGCGCCTCCACCCCCGAGCAGGAGCTCCCAGTTCAGACCAGCACCGCAACTGGGATGCCAGGAGGCCTCAAACCTGGGTCACTCGCTGTGCAGAGAATTAAAGAATCGCCGGTGCAGCGTGGCTGAAGGGTGCCAGGGGCGTTTATCAGATTTCCAGCCCCGTGACAAAAGGGACAGGTACAACTTCCAGCCCCTTCCTGAGCTCCGAGCGACCCAGCTCCTGATTTACGGTGATGGGACCATCTCAGGGCTTTCCAAAAGCATCCACGGGAATCCATCCACGTAGACTTCAGGAATATTTCTTATTTTTAATTTCTATTCGACTCATTTGAGCCCCATCTTTTCCCATAGCTTTAATTTATAATGCTATCACTTTAATTTATAAATTTATTTAGTAAGTGTCGCCAGAAAGGGAACAAACCCCAAAAACCTTGAATAAGGGGAACACAGGAAACCCGTGGGCAGCCGTTTGAAGAGTCAGCAATGCCTCATGGAAAGCTCTGAGGCACATCCCTGTCCGTGGCAAAGCCTCTGCTCTGTCCCGGGGTCACTCCGTGCATCCCTTGGGATCCTCAGCAGGGATGGGGAGAGCCTTCCTATCCCACCCTTTTCCCAGCTGCGTGAGGCAGGAGGATCCAGGCACAAATCCAGGCCTCAGGGAGTTCTTCCCGAACCCTTTAAACGCTCCTAAAAGCCCTCAGAGTTTCCCAATTTCCACTGCAAATCCCTCACAGCCTGAACGACAGCCACTCCGTCACCTGCAGCAGGTGGATGCAGCTGGGGACGAAGGAGGCCAGGCCTGGAGCACCTGGGGCAGGAATCTCCTCCTAATTCCCCTATTCTCACAATAAGTGCTCACGGAAGTGCTGCCTGTGTGGCTCTGTGCCTTTCGGGTGAGCGAACCCTTCAGGAGAGGCCGCCTGAGCAAGGCAAAGCTGGGGTTCAGTCCTGGAAAGATTCCAGGGAATTACTGCCCTTCAACCCAAGTTTGCTGGGAAAAGAGCCAGGCTCAATTTTATGGGATTCTCCTGGGGTTTCCCCTCTGAACTGCAGCCCCAAGTGAGGGCTCAGCAAACCCCCGAATGTCTCGGTGTATGGGATTTGGGAGAACCCCAAATCCCGGGTCCGAGTTCAGCTGGATCCTGCTGTTTTCTGACAAAACTCTACCTCAAATCCGCAGGATTACCAGACAAACGGGGCAGAATAACTGAAACCCCAAAGCCTGAACGACACTTTAACAAGCAGGTGACCCTCCAAAGCCTGGGAAAGGAACGAGGGACGGGCTAAAAGACAATTTAAGATCCGGAGACTGAGGAGCTGCTGAAGCTGAAAACCTCATTAGCGCAAGGAAGGGTTTCACAAGGTTTCCCCCAATGCTGAAGACGCTCGGCTCTGATTTTGGGCCAAAACTCTCCTGAGAAGCAGCCTGGATGGTGCCTGGCCTCAGGGCAGCGAGCAGCAAGCAGCCCTTGCTTACAGCAAGTCCATTTCGGGAAGGTAGGAAAACCTGATCTCATGTTTTCCCCTCACTCATCCCAGCTCAAAAGCTGCCGGGCAGTTCCCAGAAGGAAGGAAAGTGTCCCCAAACTGCAGTTTTTCCGTCCGACTGGAAACAAACAACAACAACAAAAAATGGTTACAAAAATACCACCGAGATCTTTAATGGGTTGGTTCCTGTTCCTCTGCGGGAAGAGGCTGCTCAGAAGGTTTCCACTGTAAACAGCCAGGGATGGCTGTGCTCATCCCACTCAGCTCTGCACGGCTCACTCCCTCACCTGCTGCACCTGCAGGCCCTGCTCGCCTCCTCCGAAAGCTCCAAGGAGCGGGAAGTGGACAAAAATCAGCCCCGCAGGGGCTTTTCACAGCCTGGACTTCCCACGGAGGAGAGCCTGGGACTTGGCTCGGGGCTTTGCAGGGAAAATGAGGCAGCGTGGAGGCCAAGGAAGATTTATGGCCACATCCACTCTCCCCAAATATTTTCTGAGTGCCTGAGCCCCCCCAGCTGCCTCAGCACGGACACACAATGCGCCCTTTGATGCTCGTTAGGAGGTTCACCTTCTGCAGGCTCATAATTAGAGCCGGGCAGGATGAAAATCCCCTTTATTTCTGCTTCCTGCACCGATCGCAGGGACCAGGATCCCAGCCGAGTGCCCTGGGAAAGCCCCGTTTCTGGAATTCCAGCCGGGGCTCAGCGGGAGCACAAATCACCACCGTCCTCTTGCAAGGTGGTCTCAGCTCAGCGAGGAACGGCCCCGGATTAACGAGCCAGAGGTGGGAAGGGAGAACTCAGAGAGTGCAACGGGCAGGGTGGAAAACAGAATAAACATTTCCCTGCATCCCAAGCAGCCCTGCAGATCCCAGCAGAGCCATAAAATCCCCTAACAAGCAGCCTTTCTAAAGGCACGGACAATGGTGTTGAATGTATATTTGAAATAAATCGCTCTCCTTCCCCGAGGGTAATTTTCCTTTTTCCCTGCGTTTGACCCTCCCCTTGCCAAGAAACCGAAGGCTTTGAGGCGCTTTAGAGGCTGCTGAGGCACTTCTGGCGCTCAACACGTGCGGCCGAGCGCGGCCAGAAGTTCTGACAGCAGAGCTGGGAGTCAGCAGGAACTCGGCGAGCAGGGGGACGGAGGAAGCCGGAGGAAAATGAGCTTTGCCGAGGCAGGAGCGGCCCTGGGACTCTGCCAGTGACGCGCGGGGAGTTCCCAGGAGCCCCTCATCGCCGGGCTGCCACCCAATCCCCAGGATGGCCGCGGTGATTTCCCTTCAGGACACACTTCTCTGCTGCCTCGGCTTCCCGGGAAAGCTCCCAAGGCAGCGCTGCCCCGGCCCCGCCGCCCGGGGGAGGATTCTCAACAGCGCTTCTGTTGTTCGCTTCAGGATAAATGTTATTTTCGGGAGCGCGGCTGCCGGGACTCACCCGCGGCTCCCCGGAGTGGTTCCCCACATCCGATCACGCTGCCCCGCTCAGCCCGAACACTGAGCCATTCTCCTGACCCGTGTTTTCCGAGAGCGAACTCCAAACATTTGGGATTTCGCTGTCCCCCCCCGGCCCAGCCCAGCCCAGCCCAGCTGGGAACGTGCCTGTGCTCGGCCAGCAAAACCAAACCAGCGGAGCCTGCGGTCCTGGCTCCGCTCTCTCCGCCTCTCCTGCACCTGGGACAGCCTCTGAGCAGCGCAGGGGGCACAGAAACCTTCTGAGGGTGCCTTGTTCCCGTGCTAAAAGCGCAGGAAAGGAGCTGCACGACGCTCCTGGGATGGATGAGGGCCACCACGGAGGAAGGAGAAGTGCCCGCTGTGGATGAGGATGAAAATGGTCACTCGCGGGGAGTAAATCCCCTTCCTCTGGGCTGCGAGAGCTTCCCCGGGCTCCTCAGAGGATTTTCTGAGGGGCTGCACCGCGCTCGTGCCCCAGAGACGCAGCCCCAGCCCTGCTGCAGCAGTTTGCTGCCAACACACGCATTAATTAATCACCCAGCAACTCCTGCAAGTTTTTTCTCTGATGCACAGTTCACACAGGCCCTCTACAGATTTTGGGCTTTCCTTCCTTAGCAAGGACTGCGGAGAATCCTCCACCAGCCCCAGGAGCCCCGTGGCAAACCCCGGGGGCAGAATTCCCGAGAATCAGCTCGGAGCAGCACAGCTCAACCCGCCCTGTCCTGCCCCAGGGTCCCCGCACCCTCCACGGAGGGGATGAAAGAAATCCTATTTCCAGCAGCCCTCGAGGCAGAAGGGGGTGAGGACAATGTGACACTTTGGAGCCTTTCGACGCCCCGAGAGCCAAGTGAGAATCACAGCATCGCACCCCCAGCAATCCCAGCTGCTCTGACCCAGGAGACACACTCTGCTGCCGTCGGGAACGCTCTCCCACGAGAACCCAAAGGAAAAGTGCCCGAGATTTCACCGAGGTTGCGAGAAAAACACCGAGTCCCCACAGGCGCAAACACCCTCCCGGAGGGTCACCGATGCCCAATAAACCGGGAGAGGCGGGAGGCAGAACAGAGGGGCCACCAGGACATGCAGACAACCAAGGTAAAACCTGGCTCCGTGCCCTGGCACGAATAATCCTTCAGCAGCGGGGAAACTCAAAGCTGCAGGTGATCCCCAGGCAGCGGAGCGGGGCTTGGATTGTATTGCTCACACCATAAATCACCGTGTCAGCTGCCCCAGCCACTTCCACGCGCCAGCCTGGAACTGGGTAAAAGTGCCAGGCCCTCTCACCAGGGCCAGGCAGCTCAGGAACGAGGAGGGGAAAAATAAAATCATGCACAGCGCCTTTTTCCGGAATAACAATGCCCACATTTGCATAGAGCAGCTCAGCCCGAGAGGCACTGCCGATCGCACCTCTGGGCGCATCAAAGGCGTTATTAATTTCCATCGAGGAGAATTAAGGAGCTTAAATCGTTAGCACTCATTTACTCAGCCTTAATGCATTTTTTAAAGCCGCCTCATTTTCTGCTGGTGAGCAGGTGCTAATCAAGGAACGCTTAAAAGGGATAAAACCGCCCGTGGGTCAACGCCAGGGACAGCAGGTCGGGCCCCCGGCTTGGGGACATCCAGCTTGGCAGGAGCTCCCGCAGGGGTTTCGCTGGCACGGCTCCTGCCGCATCACGTGTGGCCCCAGAACAACCCCTCGGCTCCCCGCTCGCTTTCCTGTGCGAGTGATAAGGAGGAAATCCGTCCCAGACGGGCAGACAGCTCAGCCCCGGCCCTGCCAGCGCTCGGCTGCAGCCACGGCGCCCGGCTCCTTCGTTAGGGCCGGCCGCCAATTAAGAGCCCGAGCTTGTGGCAGTGCCAGCGCAGCCCCCGGAGGTGCTGGCGGCCGATCAAGAGCCACAACCCCCTCGGGGTGTCCAACAACGCGGCGTGCCCAGGAGGGAAAAAAATTAAAATCACCGACACCCAACTCTGGTTACTCATTGCGGTGACCTCACCGGCGAGTGCCCTTGTGCCACCGGTGACGCCTCAGCGCCTGCCGTGCCCTCCCGGCGCCGGGCACGGCTGACACGCGATTAAACAGCATCGAATCTCCGCTCCCCGGGCACGCACGCACACACACACTCACACGGAGCCGGGGCCGGAGGACGCGCTCGGCGTTACCTGCACTCGCCCCCCGCGCGGCAGCCGCGGCTCTCCCATGGCTCTGCCGGCGCCAGGCTGGACCCCGCGGCTCCAGGGGGATCTTCTGCCGCGCTGCAATAGAAAAGGTTGGTTTAAAGCTCCTTATTTGGGCAGTGATGTCAAGGGAAGTCGCTCGGGCAGCGCCTCCCCCTTTTTCCATTCACTCCACATTGTTTCCTGTTGTCAAGCGGCTGCTGGGGCTCCGCGCGCGGCCGCGGATCCTCCGGCCAAAGGGATCCTCCAGTCCTGGAGGTTATCCAGTCCTGGGGTCCCTCCAGTTACGGGGATCCTTCGGCTCCAGGGATCCTCCAGTTCTGGAGATCCTCCAGTCCTGGGGGTCCTCCGGCCGCGGGATCCTTCGGCCCCGGGGGTCCTCCAGTTCTGGAGATCCTCCAGTCCTGGCGATATTCCAGCCCTGACGATCCTGCAGCCCCAGGGATCCTCCAGTTCTGGAGATCCTCCTGTCCCGGGAATCCTCAAGTCCTGGGAGTCCTCCAGCCCTGGGGATCCTCCAGCAGCGGGATCCTCCGGCCACGGGGACCCTCCAGTTCCGGGCGACCTCGAGCCCCAGGAATCCTCCAGTCTCAGAAATCCTCCATCCCCGGGGCTCCTCCATCCCCAGGAATGCTCCTTCCCCAGGAATGCTCCGTCCCCAGGAATCCTCCATCCCCGGGGATCCTCCGGCCGCTGCCCGGTCCCGCTGCCCCGCCCGGGGCCGAGCTGGGCGGGCCGGACACGGGAGCGGGTCCGAGCTGCCCCCCCGCACTCTACAGCCCTTCCCATCGCTCGTGCCGTGCTTCCCACCTCTCCTTGCCTGCAGAAGCCGGGGGTCCCGCCGGCCGAGGCAGCGCTGCGGGCCCGGCGCTGAGCGCGGCTCGCCCGCCGCCTCCCTCCCTCCCTTCTCCATCCCTCCCGCCGCCTTCCTCCCCCACATCCTCCTCCTCCTCGTCCCTCCCCATCTGTCCCGGCTCCCGGCGCTCCCGCACCGGCGCTGCCCGCGGCGGCCGCCCCCGGCAGCGCATGGCGAGGAAGCCTCTCCGCTCCTTTCCTCTTCTCTCCGCTCCTTTCTGTTCCTCTCCGCTCCTTTCCGCGCTTTTCCGCTCCTTTCCCGGCAGCCGAGCGCCGGAGCCCTTCCCTCGGGATGCGGCGTGGGAGCGGGAGCGGGGCACCCCCGCCCGGGGGGACCGGGAAGCTCTCCCGGAGCATCCCCGCGGCTGGAGGAAGGACGGCGGGGACAGCCGGGACAGCGGGGACAGCCCGGTCCCGCCCGGGTTTCTAGCGCAGGGAACTCCGGGTTCCTCACGCCCCATCCACGGAGCTGCCCGCCGTCCGCTCCGTGCTTGATGTATCCCTAAAACACATCCCAGGCTTTGATTTTAATTTTTTTTTCTTTTCTTTTTTTTTTTTTTTTTTGGGTTCGTTGGTTTGGATTATTTCTGGGTTTGGGGTTTTTTTAATATATTAAAATTATCACTTTATGCTCGGATAGTTATCGCTTTTTTTGCTTGGATTTTTGGCATTGGGAGTGGGCCTACAAGAGAGCTGGAGAGGGACTGGGGACAAGGGATGGAGGGACAGGACACAGGGAATGGCTTCCCACTGGGAAAGGAGAGACTGGGGTGGGATTTGGGAAGGAATTGTTCCCTGGGAGGGTGGGGAGGGGCTGGGCTGGAATTCCCAGAGCAGCTGTGGCTGCCCCTGGATCCCTGGCAGTGCCCAAGGCCAGGCTGGCCGGGCTGGGAGCAGCCTGGGACAGTGGCAGGTGTCCCTGGGGTGGCACTGGATGGGATTTAAGGTCTCTCCCACCCCAAACCATCCCAGGATGCTGCGATCTCTCCCACACCAAGGGGAAGCTCGAGCTCTTGGGATAAAAAGGGGAGACAAAGGGATTCCCTCACAATTCCCACAGAGGATCCCAGCTCCGGGCAGCCCAAGCTGAGCTCCGGGGACAGAGCCAGGCAGCCCTGGGTGCTCCAGGCAGCTGGGAAGAGGCAGCCTGGGGGTGTTTAGGAGAAAGCAGAAGCGCAGCCCTGCAGCCCAGGCTATGTTTACATTTAAATTACATCTGCTTATTCAGCACAACGGTTCTGTTCCTTCTGTGGTCAGTAAAGTCCTGCCAGAGGTGGGGAAAACGAGAACTCTGGGCAGGATTGTTTTGCTGGCCCATCAGGACACGTTTGGTAACCGACTGCTGCTCTCTGGTCAGACATTCCCTGGTGAAGGCAGCAGCACCCCGGAGCCGGCACGGCAAAGCTCCATCCCAGCTCCCCTTTACCGATTTACACCAAAAAAAGGTTGAAAAGAGAAAAAAAAACAACTCCCCCAGACCACTGGCTCTGTTCCTGACTCCAGGCTCGGTAAAGTCAGGGTTAAGTCAAAAGAAGATGGTGCGAAGTCTCTCTGATGGAAAGAATGACACCAAAGGAGGAACGTACAGGATGTGCTTTTTGGGGTGAACACCCCCAGAGCTGCCCCTCGGCTCAGAAGGCAGCACTGTTGCTTTGCAGGGGAATGAGTGAATTTGCTGTCCAGCACCGGCCTGGCTCGTCTCCAACTGCCCCCAGAGCCAGCACCCCCCGAACTGCCCCCAAATGCTTTCGGTGCTAAACCCAAGGAAATGCCCCAGAACGCCCTTCCTACAAGCACGTTATTTCCTCAACAGCCCCGTTTCACACCCAATTTCAGCTGCTCTCCTTCCGGCCAGAAACGAGAATCAGAGCCTGGGATAAAGGGGTTTTATTTGTTCCATTTTGCTCCCCTGCTGCTCCTCCCTGTCCCTCGGCCTGAGTCACCGTGGTGTCACCGTGGTGTCACCGTGGTGTCACCGGGTGCGGTCGCTCAAGGTCTTTAAGGAATTCCGGGGATGCAGCTAGACTCTGGATTCACCACAGGGCCCTCGAGGACTCTCAGCCCCCCAAACCTCACTTGATAAACTCCAGAATTTGGGCTGTTTCCTCCTCCAGGACCTTTCCCATCGGAGCTGCGCCGGCCCCGGCGCTGGGATCAGGTCACAGCTGGAGCTCTGCACCTCCCAGCTCTGCTGAGACAGAATGAAACAGCCTCAGGTTGCACCGGGAGAGGTTTAAATTGGATTCCAGGGAAAATCTGTTCCCTGAAAGGATGGCCAAGCATTGGAATGCGCTGCCCAGGGCAGCGTGGAGTCACCTGAAGTGCTCAGAAAAGGTGTGGATGTGGGACTTGGGGACGTGGCTTAGCAGTGGGCCTGGCGGTGCTGGGCTAGTGCTTGAATTTGGTCATTTTGGAGATATTTCCAACCTTAATGATTCCATGGTGGGCCAGGAGCAGCCCAAGGTTTGTCACTTGGAGGCCACAACACCTGGACTGAGCGTGGGGCCTGCGGCAACAGAAGGGCCTGGGAAGGACAAGACATCCAATTTCTTCCTTGAATTGGACTCAAATACTTGGCTGGGCATGGAATAAATGAAACACAGCTCCCAGAGCACGGGGAGAACCACAAGGAGCCCGAAGCAGAAGCAGCCACCAAAGAAACCTCTCCTCGCCCCGCGTCCTGGCAGGGAGAAGTTGGTTACACCTGGGGATTGTGTCAGAGCCTCCAGCACCCTCAGCAGCCTCCCCAGGCCGGGATTTCAGCAGGCCAGGCTCACAGATCAGCTCCTCCTGACACATCCGTGCTCTTCCTTCCTTTTTCTAGGGATTTTTTTTTTTTTTGGCAGATGGAGATGAGCTGAGAACAGGCTGGGAGGAGCTCCTGCGAAAATGTCACCCTCCCGTGTGGAAGGGCAGCCAGGGAGAGGCTGCAGCACCTCTGCTCTCATCAGCTGCCTCTCCTGGGAACACAGAGTCCCAGGAATTCACAGAAATCACAGAATCATGGAATATTTGGGCTGGAAGGACCCTAAAATCCATCCACTGCCACCTCCAGGGACACCTCCCACTGTCCCAGGCTGCTCCCAGCCCCTCCAGCCTGGCCTTGGGCACTGCCAGGGATCCAGGGGCAGCCACAGCTGCTCTGGGAATTCCATCCCAGCCCCTCCCCCCCCTCCCAGGGAACAATTCCTTTCCAAAACCCCATCTGTCTCTGACCTCCTTCACCTTAAAGCCGTTCCCTGCGTCCTGTCACTCCAGGCCCTTGTAAAAGGTAAAAATAAAAAGGAACAAAATCCACAGCGAAGTGCAAATGTTGCGTTAAAGTGCTTCACGCAGAGCTGGACACGAACACATTGAAGATTTTCATTTCAGAAAACGCTGCAGATTTTTTAAGATTTATTTTTCCCCAGGGTCCTTCACTCTGCCCATGACACCCAACACCCCTGTCTCAGTTCTGGAGTTGATCTCTGTGCCCCAACACCCTGAAAGGTGTTTTTGGGTAATTTTCCCTCAAACAGCACAAACGGCCATTCAGGGCAATCCACACAAAGGTGTTTGCCCGGTGCTGGTGGCTTCTCTTAGGCAGAAAATTGTGGTTTTGCTTAAATTGGAAAATGAAGGCCCAGGCTCCCCTGAGACTCCTTTCCCCGCTGCAGGGGCAGGAAAACACGGGGTGAAGTTCAGGCCACGCTGATTTTTGTGGAAATCCTTTGTTAGAAACCGTTTGGTCAGGAAACGGACTGTCCTGAGGTGCAGGAGGGTTAAACAACCACATCTCCCTCCTCACTCTGAGCTCCGAGCCTTTTCCTCCCCATCTCTCACCTCAGCCTGGCCCAGAGCGTGCAAAAATTACCCCGTGCCTGAAAAGGCCTCTGTCAAACTGTCCCCACCTCTCCTGGAGGGGTTTTTTTTTTGAGCTTTACTCATTTTTCCACCCTTTCTGCTGCCCAGCACCTCCCTGGAGCCCCCTGCAGTGCTCTGCACGCTTCCAGCTGCTCCCAGCTCCTCGCTCTCCTGCTGAAATCCATGAACAGAGCCTGGAGATGCTGCCAGGGCTCGCAGTTTTTCCATCCACAGCGCTCTTGGAGTAACCCGGTGGGAAGGGAGGTTCCCAGCAAAGAAGCCCCTTTGCTCCAGTGTGGGAACTGGGAAGTTTCTTATCGGTTCTCCCAGGGATTTCCTGTGCAGCTCCCAACGAGCCGCTTCACCTTTCTGGGTCAGAATCCTCCCATCCAGGGAAAACGCCTGGGGATGTACAGATCCTGTGGGGATTGGGAAGGCTGAGGGAGCTGGGGGTGCTCAGCTGGAGAGGAGAAGGCTCCAGGGAGAGCTCAGAGCTCCTTCCAGGGCCTGAAGGGGCTCCAGGAGAGCTGCAGAGGGACTGGGGACAAGGGATGGAGGGACAGGACACAGGGAATGGCTTCCCACTGCCAGAGGGCAGGGATGGATGGGATATTGGGAAGGAATTGTTCCCTGGGAGGGTGGGGAGGGGCTGGGATGGAATTCCCAGAGCAGCTGTNAAGGCAAGGCCAGGCTGGAGCAGCCTGGGACAGTGGGAGGTGTCCCTGCCATGGCAGGGCTGGGATGGGATGGGATGGGATGGGATGGGATGGGATGGGATGGGATGGGATGGGATGGGATGGGATTTAAGGTCCTTCCAACCCAAACCATTCCATGATGATTTCTTCATTTTAAAGCCCCAGTGCCCAACCAAGCCTGAGCATTCCCACTCCTGACTGAAGAGGGGACGGGGAATGTTCTTGCCACGTCACCCCTCCCCTTGGGAAATCTGGAGCAGCAGAAACCTGTGAATTCACCAGATTTCAGATATATTTAACAATCTTTTCCGACCTGAGCTGTCAATCTCGGAACATGAAATGAGAACCTTGAGGAGTTTCAGGCTCGGCAGCAGCACTGACAACCCCTGAGCTCCCCCTGCTCATGGAAATCCCTCCGGGCACCTTTCCTGAGCCGTGTTTACCTGGAAAAGTCTGGCCCCAGAAGCCCAAGTGCCTTTTCAGCCACCCATCAGCAATTAGGCAAACAAAGGGTAATTAATACTCCTAATTAAGGCAGTGCTCGTTTGGCTGCCCAGGACTCTCCATCCCCTCCATCCTGGACCTGGGGCAGCCCAGGATTTCTGCATCCCACTTTCCACATCTGCAAAATTCCTTAGCTCCAAAGGTCCCTGTGCTCGTTAAGCATCTCAAAACCACGCGGGAGAGTCTTCAATTATCCCAAAAAATCCCTGCGAAGTTGGGTTAATATTCCAAGGCTCCCATTAAAGACACATGTCCTGGGAAGTGGCAGGCACGA
Organism: Callaeas wilsoni; assembly: GCA_013398955.1. Classification (NCBI taxonomy): domain Eukaryota; kingdom Metazoa; phylum Chordata; class Aves; order Passeriformes; family Callaeidae; genus Callaeas; species Callaeas wilsoni. Next base: position 11,410 of record VWPU01017689.1, on the reverse strand, counting down.
GGAATCATTATGCTAATTTTAGCCAGAGCATCTGCTCGATGTTAAATCTGAAACTCCGTCTCGGAGAAATCATTTAAATTATTTTTTTTCCCTTCAGAATTGACATTTGTCAAACAATATGTTGGGAGTGGAGGCTGCAGCCAAGTCTGAGTAATCCCGGCGAGGGAGCGCTCGGATCCCGCTCGGGGAAGGAGCCGGCGGGAATTCGGGAGCAGCAGAGCCAGCCTGGCTGTGCCCCCCGGCTCGGGGCTGTTCCTGCCAGCTTCTGCCAGGTCCTGCCAGGGACACCCAGGTCCTGCCAGGGTCACCCAGCTCCTGATGGGCACAGGGTCACCGCGGCCCTGCCAGGGCCACCCAGGTCCTGCCAGGGTCATCCAGCTCCTGCCAGGGACAAGGTCACCGAGGTCCTGCCAGGGTCACCCAGCCCCTGATGGGGGACACCCAGCCCCTGCCAGGGTCACGCAGCTCCTGCCAGGGACACCCAGGTCCTGCCAGGGACAAGGTGACTCAGCTCCTGCCAGGGTCACCCAGCTCCTGCCAAGGTCACGCATCTCCTGCTGAGGGCACCCAGCTCCTGACCGGCGCAGGGTCACTGTGGCCCTGCCAGGGGCACGCAGCTCCTGCCAGGGGCAGGGTCACCAGGGCCCTGATGCGCACAGGAGCACCCAGGTACAGCCAGGGGGAGCCAGGTCCGGCCAGGGCCACCCTGGTCCCCTTCACCACGCGCTCGCCCTGCCAGGGACACTCAGGTCCTGCCAGGGTCACGCAGCTCCGGCCAGGGACACCCAGGGCCTGCCAGGGGCATCCAGCTCCTGACGGGCACAGCATCCCCCGGCTCCTGCCAGGGACCCCCAGGTCCTGCCAGCGTCATCCAGCTCCTGACAGGCACAAGGTCACCAAGGTCCTGCCAGGGTCACCCAGCCAGGTCCTGATGGGGGACAGGGTCACCCATCTCCTGCCAAGGTCACCCATCTCCTGCCGGGGACATCCAGCTCCTGACAGGCACAGGGTCACTGAGGTCCTGCCAGGGTCATCCAGCTCCTGACAGGCACAAGGTCACCAAGGTCCTGCCAGGGTCATCCAGTTCCTGCCAGGGTCAGGGTCACCAAGGTCCTGATGAGCAGGTCACCAAGGTCCTGCCACCAGGGTCACCCAGGTCCTGCCAGGGTCACCCAGCTCCTGACAGGCACAGGGTCACCGAGGTCCTGCCAGGGCCACCCAGCACCTGCCAGGGCCACCCAGCTCATGCCAGGGACACCCAGCCCCTGCCAGGGACACCCAGCTCCTGCCAGGCACAGCGTCACCCAGGTCCTGACAGGGTCACCGAGGTCCTGTCAGGATCACCCAGGTCCTGCCAGGGTCATGCAGCTCCTGCCAGGGTCACCCCGCTCCCTGGCTGTCTCCTGGGATGCTCAGCATGGAACAGTCTCAGCTGGAAAGCTGGGAATTCACCTATAGGGACCAAATGGCCTCAAGTGACGTTTATTCACTGCTGGGCTTCAAACACCATTTTACCCCATTTTACCCCATTTTACCCCATTTTATCCCGTTTTTAGTGGGTTTGTACAACCTGAGCAGCTTCCCAGCCCTAATCCAGTTTGGGAAATCCCAGGGGACAGGAGAGAGAACCTGCAGGGCTCTCAGCTTGGATTCTCTCTGGGACAGCCCCGTTTGCACCAGGGAAGGGACACAGACACCTTCCACTCCATCCCATCCTTTTCTTTTTCCTTTTCCTTTTCCTTTTCCTTTTCCTTTTCCTTTTCCTTTTCCTTTTCCTTTTCCTTTTCCTTTTCCTTTTCCTTTT